>WUWR02000124.1:0-108643 GCA_009982885.2 Hyles vespertilio | reverse complement strand
ATTGCGCCAGACGTTTTACCCCGGGTTCGAGGTGCCATCAATTAACGCGTCGGAGGTTGTGGTGCACTGTGATTGGTGGATGATTTACTAGTCCAAACTACGTCGGACTTTTCGCAGAGAGCGTAGGCGTTTTTAAAGGGCGTAAGAGACGTTCTGTCACAGGTGGAAGCAATACATCTGCTTTAAATAAACGGAGAGTTTCCAGATCGCATTATACAGCGGCCGTCCAGAAATCTAAGGGTAATTATTACGAAAAAGTTGTGGCTCGTTAGATAGGGGGTCCGTGGTCTCCTTTATACCTGAATTCAAGCGAATGGTCAATCATTTGGCATATATTGAGATTTAAAATTACAACAACTATACCATGGTTTTGAGGAGACAACGGACGTTTGTCCGTCGTGTGTCGTTGTGTCGTTAATTTCCGGATGATATGTTGAAACTGACAAGCCTACACAGGAGATTAGGATGTGGGCGGGGAACTGCCGAACTCTCGGATTCAAAATCTCGTCGTTGATGAATTATGAAATCGTACGATCTTGCCCTAAACAAGGTTCCGGTTGGCGATAAAAATCGCAACAAAATGATAAAGAGGCGTTGTAAATCGGCAGGCGATGCGTACTTAGTTTTATAACAGATGCATTGCTGAAGGGGTATTTCCGCGAGTATGGTACCGGTTTCATTCGTAATACCCAAAGTGGGGATTAAACCCCACATGCCTAAGTCGTATGACTATTACACTCTGCCTCGCTAGGTTAAATTTTGAACGTCTTATCGTCCTCGATTGCTACCGGCGGACCAAAATTTCACGAAAAATCAGTTCGGTTTATGGGGTAGTCAACTTTGGACGCGGGCAATTTCGGTTAGAGAGCGGAAGTACATCGTGTGTAAAATATGTACTCGGTATTTTTCTGGACATCTCCGTGCTTTTGACAACGCTTGGTGGCCAATGCGGTTCTTAGTTGAAATTACGAGGTGCTTTAAATATATATTCAGTATTTACTCGTATTTCTCGCATGGAACAACCAAAACTTAACTGGACATATACCGTGTCAAAAACACTGACGAGGGTTGTCCTCAAGTCGGTCTTAGGTTTTATTGTGGCTTTAGGCTTCGACGATTTTCTACAATCCCCTTACCGTCAGGGTTGTCTTGAACCGGATATGCGGACGAGGGCCTCTTGCTTAAAGAGTCAAACAGTAGGTCGGATTAGAAAATGTGGCAGAACGCGTGTTTCAAATTAATATGTGATTGGGGACATCGAATCGCTTACAGTTTGCACCACATAAAACGTTCCAATTACTTCTAACAGGAACTTTAAAATCACCGCCGCGAATTAAATTTAATAGTATCACTGTAAAGAAAAAAAGAATCGGGTTGTTATCTCGGTTTAATTTTGGAAAGGAATTTTTCCTTTCTGGAACATATTAAGAACGTCGGGGAAAAGTCGAAAAGGAACTTTTTTGCTTTGACAAGAATATCGAAATCAACGTGGGGGCTATCTTTCATACACTAAAAATCATCTTGGAGCAACTTATTAGGATTATTTGTTATGGATCTCCGTATGGGCTGATAGGGCTACTTCGGTTGCTGTGCGAAGAGACACTGCTCCAGAGCCAACGTTTGGCGTTGATATTTTTGTGCAAGGCATATAGAAACTGTTAGTACCGAAGCTTTGCCTGTCCTGGCGGGTGTACTTCCAGTCGATCTGGAGGTGCAACGTCGCGCCGCCTGTATTACTCTACTAGGGAGAATATGGATAAAAGATTTTTAACTGCACGTGAACTCTTAAAAGTCGACAGATTATTTTAAACCGCTTCCTATGGTATATAGCGAACTATAGATGAATGGCAAAATAGATGGGATGTATCTTTGAAGGGACGGCATTTATACCAATAATTTTCCTTGCGTGCGGGAATCGTTTTGACGAGACATGGCTAGATGTCGATTATTGCGTATCACAGTTCCTCACTGGCCATGGTAACTTTAAGTCTAAACTATACTCTTTTAAGCTTGTGAATCGCCTGCGTGCCCATGTTCAACAGCAAATTGCGAATATGAACAATCCGCGCATCATATACTTTGGGAGTGTAGTCTTTGGCAGAATGAGCGTAAAACCATGCTGGATAGTATGCAAATATCATCGGCAGTTGTATACTACACGGACCTTGTAGAGACTAGGACGAATTTCCGTGCTTTCCGGCGTTTTTGCCAAACCGATTACTGGAATCAGGTGTCACAGCTCACATATTAGGTCCCATTTAAATGTAAGAAGGATTTGATCCGTGGTGCTTTACAGCTGGCTTCTCCGGCTGTAAACGCCTTTTAACGAGGTTATTTACCTCTTTATTTCATGTTTTTGTCACCCGCTTTGGCACGGAGGGAAGTGGGACAATAATTTATTTCAAACCCTCCGGTTAATTAACTTTCTGATTGATTTTGTTGCGGGTTAAAGACAAGTTAGACATTCCCGGAGACTTCGCCGAGCTTCAATGCTCGGTGTCATTACATTGCGTGCCACGGTTGATACTGGCTTACAGGAGTTGCAGTGGTGGGTGTGAGGGCGGGACAGTCAGTCTCTTGCAGAAATAATAAAAGACAATATTTTTACACACTGAAAAAATGGGATTTGAAATTTGTAAAGGAAATATGGTTCAGTAATATGTTTCCCCACGTCTCTACGTTAAAAAAACCAAATTTATAATAAAATCTATACATAAAAATAAAATGAAGTGTATGTTTTAAAAGTGAAAATAAAAAAAAAGCCAACTACATATCGTTATATACACGATTGCATGTGCCGAAAATGATATTTAAATTTTTTTGTCTGTCTGTGTCTGTACCTGTTCCTCTGAAATGGCTGGACCGATTTTGACGGGACTTTTTTTTGGTCAGGTACCTGATATACCAAGAGTACTTAGGGTACATTTATTTAGAATTTAGAAAAATTCTTTTATTTTAGAAAAATACAGTATTACTGTCCAGTACCGCGCGCAGTTCACGCGCATGCCACCACTGGGCCGTCAAGTCAGAGCGTCCACGAATCAATAGCACATTTACAAATATATGTATATAAAGAAATTTTTCAATAAAGCTCATACAAAAAACTGAAATAATATAGTAACTGGGAGTTTACCCGCCGCTCGCTAAGAGATGGCGCCACCCGTAGAATAAGATCGCGGTAGGTTTCGTTACAAAGGTAAATAAAAATGCAAAAACCAAAACAAAACTAAATAAACTAATTAAGAGCGTATACACCTTGCGCGCAAAGTCAACTATAGGTATTTCTTCGTTAATTTCAACGCATACATAAGCGACCAAAGCTGTGTGCGTAGAGCTGCCGGCGTCAGCTCGCTATACAATCGGCTCAAACACCTTGATCCGGGCGCTTCAAATATTCAATTGAAATGTAACTGTAATATATATCATAAAAAATTTTATTTGCATTATAAGTAGACAAATATTACTGTGCAACAAAGAATAATTCAAATTTTGGATACTAATCATATTTTCGTTATTATTACATTGTTAAGTTGCATTCAAATCAGTGTTCAATCAGTATACACTACGGACGTTTATTAATCATTTCGTGTTTGAAAACATATAAATAGGGTTAGGGGCCTTACAACCCCTTACAATTACGAAGTATATTTAATTTATATTACAATACATAACATAATTTAGCATCGGAATTACATCCCATTATATTACCTGAAACATAATTATACTCACTACAAAATCATTGTAAGTAATAAAAATAATTAAATATTTAACTACCAAAGTACAAAAGAATGTGGTAATCGCATTCCGCGCGTGGCATTTTTACTAACGCGCGGCATAATCGACTGCAGCCAGGCTGGAGCGACGAGCGATACTCCTCCCCTCTAGAAGGCCTTGCGGCGGTCTGATTTGATCCCAGGGGACTTCACGAACGCGGACCTCTGTGATTGCGGAGGTACCACGCTGTGGCTACAATTCCTAGGCGAAAGCCTTATCGATTGTGGCCGATCCTTGCGGTCCGTAAAAACGGTACCGATCCTGGGGTTATAGTCCGAACGATACGGACTATGTGAAAAGAGGTAAGGGATGTACTATATTTCTCTGGGCGGCAAGAGACCTAGGATGTCTACGTGTGAGAGAGCTCACGAAGGTGACTGACATGACGCGAACTGAGTCACCGCAATTTTCCTACCACCGCTTCCTAGTTTATCGCTGAGTAGAAGAAGCGGCGCAACAAACTTACTTGCACACAATTTGACCAGTTCGCCTCGGATCATTTAATCACTGGGGCGGTCTCTCACGTTGCGGGCCTATTGGGCGGGATTCGGCAATGTTATTCGAGGTCTCGGCAGAAGCCGAGAGGAGTTCGCGGGGGCAACGGCTTGCCGTCCGGTGGTCGGGCGTGCTGAGGCGCAATGTTCTGGATGTGAACCCAGTCCGATGCGTCAGCACGCGCCAACATCGAAGTCGCAAGCCGGCGGACAAAATTGTCCAGGCTTTCTATGCGTAGATCTCTCTCGATGGTAGCATTGCTGACACCCACACGGAGCTTTTACGATTCTGCGCAGAGCCCCCGATTGTACTCTGCGCAGTTCGATCCTTTTGTGCCCGGCCTGAGAAGCCGTACCCCAAGAGGGCGCCGCGTATGTATCCGGGGTCGGATGTACGTTTTGTACACCCCCAGTTTCACCCTAAGTGGAAGGTTGGAAGAGAGAATGGGCCGCAGCTTCGCATTTGCGACTTTACCGTTCGCGACGGTAGCTTTGTCGTGCCTAGCTAGACGGAGATTCCTATCAATGATAACTCCGAGATATTGGCCTGGAAACCCCATGGGGATTTCCTGACCGAACATCATCAGAGGTTTCACTGCCCTAGGGCCTTTTGTTTGGGCCTTCTTTGTGATTAGGGCCTGGGTTTTGCCTACGTTCACCGACATCTTCCCATTTAGAAAGCCCAGTCGGGAAGTAGGTCCAGGGCTACGTTGGAGCTTGGCGGCGGCTCCTTTCGCGGAAATGAATGACGAATAGAGGGCGATGTCATCCGCGTATAAGAGCGAGGTTGACGTCATTCCTGATGGGAATGTCGTCGGTATAGAGCATAGGATTGGCGAGAGACAACTGCCTTGCGGAACGCCCGCGGCTAATCGAACGGTCGCGGGACAGACAGTTGTCGACGGAGACGTGGAAGGATCTATCCGCCAGGAAAGATTGGACTACTTTTGTGACGCGTCGGGAAGTGTCCGTCAAAGCGGTCTTGTATACGAGACCGTTATGGCAGACCCTGTCGAACGCCTTTTCCATGTCAGGAATACTGCAGAGACAGCTTCACGCCTGTTTTTGGCAACCGTGAAGTGGTGCAGCACCCTAGACAACTGAAGGGAGGTGCTGTGATCGGCGCGAAAACCAAATTGTTCGGGCCTCGGAGTCAGAATGGGCGAGAGGTAGGAGAGGAGGAGTTTCTCGAATACTTTTAAGGTATTCGGGAGGAGGGTGATAGGACGGTAACTATCGGGCTTGTGAGGGGGCTTGTTAGGTTTGGGAATCATGATGACCCTGCCGGTTTTCCACCGAGTGGGAAAGTGACCCGTGCGCAGGATGCCATTGAACAGGCGCGTCAGCGCTACCACTGCCTTCAGTGGTAAGCGGCGAAGCACACTGTTCGGAATGCCAACAGCGCCCGGGGCTTTCCTCGGTTTGGACCTTCGGATCATCTCCCGCACCTGGGAAGGAGAGAAGAAGAGAGGATCGTCGTCGGCCTTATGGGCTCGTCGAAATAATCCTCAAGGAAGTTTGAGACTTCTGTCTCATGGCCAGGATGGGAAGTGGGATTCCGGTTGGAATTGGCGTTCCAGGTACTCGGCAAAGATCTCCGCTCGATCTTCAGCCCTGTACCTCAGGTTTCCGTCGGCGTGCAGAAGCGGCCGCACGGGTTCAGGAGTCTTGGAGAGCGCCCTGCACAAACGGTGGAGAGCGGGAGCGTCGCTCACCGCCGAGTCCAGACGCTGTTCCAACCCTCCGTCCTGAACGCCTCGAGTTCGGCCTTCACCCTATCTGTCAGACGGTTGAGCTTCGTTTTCAACCGCGAGCAGCGACAGTGTTGCCACCGAGCGCGGAGGTCTCCGTTTCTCAATCAATGAGATCACGCACGTGGCGATGGGAGATCCGGCTTTCTGCCCGCGGTTGAAAGCGGGACCTTGGAAGCCTGAAGGGCGACCTGGATGGACGAAATAAGTTCGTCCGCCAGAAGATCAACCTCTGAAGCGTTGGTGACCGGTCGAGTCGGAGGCGCTCGCATGCAACGCTTCTGCAAAGGAG
This sequence comes from Hyles vespertilio, assembly GCA_009982885.2. Lineage (NCBI taxonomy): Eukaryota > Metazoa > Arthropoda > Insecta > Lepidoptera > Sphingidae > Hyles > Hyles vespertilio. Next base: position 102,332 of record WUWR02000124.1, on the reverse strand, counting down.
TCCCAATTAATCCTGAACCTATCGCGAGGAGGGTTCCACTTTTCAGGTTGCCCGGGCAACACGACTAGGACGGGTTGATGGTCCAGATTCGAGGAAATCGTTTAATACTTCTTGCGCGGGCAATGACGATAGACCGCGGTGTATTATTAAGTCGATGACGTGGGCCGAGTGTGCCCCGTTAGATGAGTAGTGCGTGGGGGCATCCGGGCCCTCAACGAAGTATCCGTGTGATTGTGCGTCAGCGAAGAGGCGACTTCCAGCACTGTTTGCCGCCGAGCCCAAGTCCCATGACGGGTGGATGGCGTTCATATCGCCGGCGATCAGCGTCGGGAGCGCCGAATCCAGTAAAACGTGGATATTAGACACCCCCAGTGCGACTGTAGGAGGCTTATAGGCCGCAAACAGGCGCAGCGGATTGCCGGCGATACAGACTTCCACTCCAAGTCCGTACATGGAATTGAGCTGTTGAGGAGGCAAGCACTGATGGATGATTCTCCTCCTGACGCCTACCAATAGACCGCGGTACGCGACGTTATGCGAAGAGATTTCGTCCTGTCGATAAACGATAAACCCCGGTAGTTTACATTTATCTATAGGCCTAAGGTGCGTTTCGTTGACTAATACGATGTCAACGTCTTGGGAGCGAAGGAGAGCTAGAAGCAAATTAGTCTTGCCGCGGAGACCATTTGCATTCCAATGGATAATACGTAGATCCCTAATTATCGGCATTTTGGGAGAATAATGTGAATAAAGTGCGAGCCAGATCCTCGCCGTTGAAATAGGCTGTGAACAGCCGATGCATTATCTGCATGAACTGTTCGAAGCCTATCGTCCTGGAACCGAGAGGGCTGGAAGGCGCGGGCGCGGGTTTGGGCGTTTCCACCCCCTTAGGTCCTCGACCCGCTGGAATAGTGGGTCGAGAAAACTTTAGGGGCGGACTCGCGGGGAGTTGTTGACGGGCGGCGTGGTGCGGGGACCGGGCGTTCCGATCCACCCGCGGGGGCAGTTCGGCGAGACGGTTCCGAAACCGTGACCTGCGGGGCAGCGGAAGACGCGGGTCCAGAAGGAGAGGGGGGCAGATTGGCCTTTCCTCTTCTTCTTTCCCCGCTTCTTCGGGGACGGTCCATTTTTGGACCACGGGTTGTTGGCCGGAGCCATCAGCGAAGACGATTGATTGTCGCCCTTCGATGATGGCCTGGCGGGGAGGGGTTGACACTGCAACGGTACCCGCCTTGTTATTGCGTGCTTCACGACGCAAAACAGGGCAGGTAGAGTGGTTGGCGGGATGCGGGCCGCTGCAGTTGGCACACGTGGCCGGAACTTCGCGGGGGCGGGGGCAATCGTGGGCGGAGTGTTCCTCTCCGCATCGGACGCACGCTTGCGTCCTGTGGCAGTTGTGGGATGAGTGCCTGAATTTTTGGCACCGGTGGCATTGGGCGGGGCCTTTTTTGCCCCGCCATGGCTCAATCCTGATGGACGGGAGAGATAATATCTCCCGTACATCATAGATTGTCCTAACGTTCGGGGTCCTTTTCAACTCTACGAAGAAAAGACGCCCCGAACGGCCTAACCTAGTTTTAATAGGCCGAATGTATTCAAGGGAATAACCCTGCTCGGCCAGGTCTGCGCGGATGAGATCCACGTTGGTCTCGGCTGGAAGGCCGCGGATGGCCACTTTGATACTCTTCTCCGCGGGGAGAGAGTATGAGAACCATGCAATGTTCTCGGACTTTGAAGTTCATTTAAATATTTCTGGATGGTACGGTATTCAAGTTCCCCCTTTGGGAGGAACCTGAACCCCTTACCGCCAAAGACGTGCGCGTTAGGCGTGAAACCTAACTTGTTTTTAAGATGGCGTAGGTGAGTGGACCAATCAGGGAGATGTTCCACAATGAGCGGGGGGTATTTTGGGCTGGGCTTTGGGGCCCAGCGGGCGCGGCGGGTCGCTCGGGCGACTGCGACGGCGGAGGCGGTGATGGGGAGCTCGGAGAGTCCTGGTTCGCGAAGCGGGCCTTCTTCACGGAGTCACACGGGTGGCACGGCGAGTCAACTGGGCGCTACTTGCTCGTCCGCATCGCCTATCGTCCGTAATACGCGCGATGGTCACCAAGAGATTTAGTGGGGCAAAAAATCTTCTTAGAATTTTTCAGGGATCCAGCTTGGCTGCAATATCTATGCGGTACGGACAATAATAGTCCCCTTGCGCCAAATTTGAAGGCCGACATGCTCCTTCTGATCTCCCCGTAGGTATCGATTAAAAAAAAGGTATTGTTTTCACCCCGTTTTTAGAACTGACACCGAGAATACAGCGCTCCATTACTCTCTGGCAAACCTTGAGTTTGAGCTTCTGAGACGCAGTTAATGACCAAGTCTGGGCGCCATATTACGGCAGTGGCAGATATTACGCCCTCGATGTGATACCTTGGATTGAGATTACAGTGGATATTCAGGTCTTTCCACATATAGAAAGGAGCACTCTGAAGAATGGGGAAGGGAGAGAACTGGTATTGTTTGCATGTGAACGCACACACCTGGGTTTTCTTGGCATTGAACTCAACCATATGCCTGAAACTTTCCTGGACCCCCATGTAGAAATGAGATCCAAGGTCCGGTTGAGTTCAATGACAAAATCTTTGCGTGCCCTCACAGTGTCGACTCGGCAATCTGGAGGCCCACAGTAGTATCGCCCATGAAGCGTGCTGTTGCCAAGCGACAACATGTCATTGATATGCAGAAAAGCCAAGGTGGGCGACAGCACCGAGCCCTGAGGACCAACATGAGCGCCGAAGCTCCGCTTAACCTGCTCGGGACATGAAGGTGAAGCGAACGGTACTCCACCTCCTACCAGGCAGTAATCAGAAGTGCCCAGAGACCTGAGAAACCAGCATGATCAGTCTTGGAGGAGCCCAGCCACAGTTCGTGATGTGCATTGAAAGACCCTCGAAACCCCGAAGACCACGATTTCGGCTGATGGGAACTGCGCACGCGCATAGGCGCCTGGCTAAGATACCTGAAAAGCCGAGTCGTCTCGTCGTCCCCGTTGTGAGGCCTGTAAAGACACACTTAGATGCGGCTCAGGGAACTTAGATCCACGTGCACCCACAGAACGGAGAAGGAGGGGTCCTCCGTGCAGCGCAAACGGTGACAGCAGATGTCCGACCGAACGTACAAGCGTACCCCGGCTTTCGGCTTGAAATTTTCTTTAAGCGAATATCTGGGGTGCAGTAGGTAGGAATTCTCGGCCGGACAACGAATCTGCGTCTCCGTCAAGAAGAGCAAAGCAGGCCGGACCGTCTCGAGATGGTGGTGCACGGCATTGAGGTTCGTATGTTCCTCGCGATTGTTGGCGAACACCATAGTGAACGCGGTGGTGGAGTTATGCACCGCTGAAGGACCTGCTCTGTTTGATTGCACTGTCATGGGGTTGAGGGGATGGGTTTGGTGAAGAGGCATCGTGGAACCTAAGTACGGACTTTCAGAAGGCTGAATGGGCACCGGCACAAAAGGGTCGGCAGGTGGCGAATTGATCCGCCGGATGGAAGGGCCCCCGTACGCTCACGGGATGGGCCGCCAAAACCCCACATCCGGTCACCACCCGGCATGACGGACCCACCCAAGATTATGCGCGGCATTCGACAGCAACCGAAAATACCTACACGGTACAACCCCATGCCCGAAGTCAAACCCCTCGAAAAATCGGAATAACACGGGCTGATCCCGGAATGCAATCCCTTACGGGGATCAATATGGCGGTCTTTACGCCCCGTGGACGGTGGTCGCTACCTGAGGCGGACACACGAACTGTGTCACTCATTTGGCACTACCCAGGGATCACGTGTAGTGAAACTAGAGTCAAAACCTACAACGCGAGTAACGTTAACCCTCAAAAGTGAAGCTACATGCAAGTGAAGCTAATATAAAGTGTGTAAAAATACTTAACATGCTGGTAAAATGGCGTTCTTTCCCGAAGGCCTGTGTGAGTGGAGTGTGAGGGCATCTGGTTGGTAAAAATTATAATGATGATTAAGATAAAAATACAGGCAGGTGGGGGCGGCATTTTTCAGTTTTTGCCCCGCCTCGAAAAATATCTAGATCCGGCGCTTATGCAGTGTTAGCACCTCTGTTCCTCCCTTCACCCTCTTTATTTCTTATATTCCCAGTTAAAAGCGTTTACACCTTGCGCGCAAAGTCTACTATAGGTATTTCTTCGTTAATTTCACGCACACATAAGCGACCAAAGCTGTGTGCGTAGAGCTGCCGCGTCGGCTCGCTATACAGTCAGTTCAACCAACTTTGATCCGTGCGCTTCAAAATTCTAATATTCAATTGAAATGTAACTTATGATTTATATATTGATAACATAATATCATAAAAATATTTTATTTGCATTATAAGTAGACAAATATTACTGTGCAAGCAATGAACAATACAAATTTAGATACTAATAATATTTTCGGTATTATTACATTGTTAAGTTGCATTCAAATCAGTGTTCAATGAGTAGACACTACGGATATTTTATTAATCATTTCGTGTTCAAACATATGAATAGAGTTAGGGGCCTTACAACCCCTTACAATTACGAAATATATTTAATTTTATATTACAATGCATAATTTAGCCTCGGAATTAGATCCCATTATAATATTATATATAACATAATTTATACTCACTACAAAATCATTGTAGGTACTACCAAAGTACTAAGATGTGGCAATCGCATTCCGCGCGTGGCTATTTTTACTACGCACAGCAAAAATCCGCCAACCCGCACTAGGCCAGCGTGGTCGTCTATATGGCCTAACCACTCTCAATCGTACTCTCGATTGTAGAGTAGGCCCGTGCCCTGCAGTGGGACGTATATGGGCTGATCCAGATCCAGACAGCAAAAATCGACTGCAACCAGGCCGGAGCGACGAGCGATACGTCCTCCCTCTAGAAGGCCTTGCGGCGGTCTGATTTGATGCAGGTCAAACAGCGTGTTTTATAGTGGTTTTTAAAATATTTGTAGAAAACATGAAAACTAATTTTGTTGAAATATAAAAATATTAAAAATATTAAATAATAAAAATAGTAATTTATTTATAAGTTGTTCTTCTATTATAATATGCAATTGCTATAAAAAATTATGTACGATAAGTTGGTGAAAAAAATATGTTCTTGACGAGAGTTTCTGAATAATTTCGCATTGTTTAAATATTTATTTTTCAGGAACTAAACACAAAAAGATTATTTTTCTCAGCAAAATCCCTCCATGAGGGTCTTATTAGTCTGATAATATTTTATTTTCATCTTATATTTAGTGATTTCGGATATCTTAAGCTTCTAAATTGCCATTTAAAGCCTAAATAACGAAACTTGTGTTCAGTAATCCTTATAGTACTCACAAATTATCCATCAATCTATAATGTTTTCCACCAAAATCCCTAGATGACAACCTTTTCTAAAATTAGTACTAATTATTTTTCCTTGAAATTGTTTATTGGTGGCTATTAACTCGTTTGAAAAGTCCTGTTTTTAAGCCAAAAAGCGCGCGGAAGGTATAAACGCTCTTAATTATACAGGGAGCGCAAATAAATGGCGCACTTGCTCAGTTGGGTACAAGGGCATAATATTAATATCGTAATAAAAAAATAATATTTGGAAATACCTATCCGTTTTGAAGTTATGACCGTTTAAAGTTTTAAGTTTAATCACCACTTTTCGCATAAAATCAGTTGGAATGGATGAAGAACAAGATTTAAACACATACGTATTTTTTCGTTTCGTCGTTAATTGAACGGTTAACGAAATATACCACGAAAACCATTTTTAACAGCATGAAAACTTTCTTAAACTTCGCTTTAACAGCTGTTTACACATGAGTAAGGTCATGAACTCTTAGCTGTATAATTTATCCTTCTCTAACTTCAAAAAAGGATATTTTTTGTTTCATTTCAAATAAATCAATCAGTTAAACAGGGACGTACTTAGATTTAAGCGTCAATAAATTAACAACATAATAACTTTAGGTGCAGTTGCATCGTGAATGGATTGACTATTTTGTTTGTCATTATTTTCCTTAGTGTCACAAATCCAAACTGAAAGATACCAAGAAATCACACTGGTCATCGCTTAAATCATGTAAGATTGCGAATTTAATTATAATTAGAAAAGTTTTGGTAATACCTACATAACATTTAAATTTTCTAAATAATTTAGATTCATTGAAAAAATAATCTGATGACACTGATTAATAAAAAATAATATTTTTAAAATGATGGCCCAATTCGGCCCTATTAGTCAAAGGAAGCCGCCGGTCATAGTGTACTTTGTCGGATCCAACGCGGCTCGATTATTCTTCCTTTGTAGTACGAGAGATGACAACCAAAATTTTTGTCTCTAATAAATTAGGATTAGTTAATACGAAAAAAAATATTTTCAGAAGAAAATTCGGATGCAACAAATTTTGAGACCATTCTAAATATGTTAAGGAATTTTACCGATCGGTATCATAGCAATCTGTCTGTAAATTGTTGAAATTGATGAAATGAATTAACCAGATGTAAAAAAAAAATATATCAGAAGAATTCAGTGTAGCACCTCCCTTATCAGACAACTTTTCGATATAGACCGTATTGAAGCGTGACTGATTGCAATCACCTTGCTTTTGTCTTACCAAAATAAAGCGCGGACAACGTATCTACGCTATGAAAACGTCCATTATAATTGATAATTTGGATTCTTAAAATACTACTCTTCTATCCCTGAAAACTTCGTCAATGGGAGATGAGCAAACTATGCCTTATCATTAGGAATAGAAGAAAAAAAAACGTCCGCGAGCCCTCGGACAACCAGCGACACACCCACGTCCGCCTGAGCTACTTATAGTTTGTTGTCACTTTAATTGAGCGTTATTTCAACGTTTAGGACAGCTGGTGAGTGACTATGTATAGTAAATGAGTGGCAGGAGTATAATATGCCGAAAAAACCATTCCACCGCAGCAGAAACGTAAGAAGCGCTCAGGCATCGGCCCAAGCGACTCCAAAACGTTCTTTTCTCTTTTGGGAGTACATGCGACATCTAAAATGTCTGAAAACATTTTTTTTGCAATCTTGCCTTATTTTCGAACGGTAGAAAAAAAATTCATTCGGATTGCTATGATACAGGTCGGCTAAATATGTTGACATTTTCAAAAAATTATCTTCGCTATATACTACGCGCAAAATGTCTGAAAAACCAACTTATTCGTCATAAAATTATAAAATCTATGTACATTTCCAATATCAGACGTATTGCTATGATACCGACTGCCTTTTTTTTTTGGACACAGCAGAAATAGCCTCACATGCAATTGCTACACTTTTGACCGTTACTATCTACCTAGTCGGGTTTAGAATTACATAATCTAACGATTTTATACAGTTTCGACCGTATTGCTATGATACATGGTTTTGGTCGTCATCTCTGGGACTATTGAGGTCGCCGCCGCCGTTTGTGAGTGCGTGCCGAAAGGCGGCAATTTCTTTGTCGGTAACTTTTAGCATTTTGCAAAAGAAGACCGACATCTTGAGGTGTGTTCACACTACACACTTGATATAACTTAATTGGATTAAGTACTCCGATATAAAAGTTACGGTAAAAAAAAGATCTTATTGGACTGATACTGATACTTGCTCAAGAGCTTATAATGTTATTTAAATATGTCATCAGCCGATCCAGTCAATTACAAATTGCCTATTTACTTTGCTTATTATTGTATTTAACATTATTTTAATGTATTTTGAAAATAATGTTACTTTAAAGTGATAAAATTTCTTCTAAATTCTTATACCTAGAGAAATGTCGTCTACCATTATAGCATAGAATTTGCATATTAGACTTATTTGAGATAAAATTAGTGAAATCAATAAACACTAACTAATAATTTACTGCACTGGAGACCCCGTGCCCTGCAGTGGCACGTATATGGTCTGATACAGTAGTAATACTAATTGTTCAGAAGAATTATTATGAACTCAAATAGGAAAGCTTTGTATCTAATGTGAACAGGCCTTTATCAGTTGAATTCGGATTGCGATCGCGTGTGCATGTATTAGTCGTGTGCATATTATTGTAAATTCGTTTTCAGTTATTTTGAGTAAATTTTATTAATTTCGCTATGCTTTGAACATTACCCAATTTGATAGCTTTTGATGTAACTTGTGTTATGTGAAATGTAAAAGAAAAAGTGATTTGTGCTACCAAACTGTGACAGTGTTTTCGTGCGGGTTTTGGCGGATCCTGCGCTTCCAGCTTTGCCTATCAAGGTCATTACGGTTTACATTACAAGGTCAGTTAACTATTTTGGTGGTCATTAATGACAACTAACCAGCCCATATGAGTCACCGACGGCCTCCGTGGCGCAGTTGGTAAGAACCGCCTGTGAAATGAGAGACCGCGGGTTCGGTTCCCGCCCCGAGACAAATAATTTCCGTGAACCATAATTATTTTTCTAATACCCGCGACACAAGATTTGTATCTTAGTATGGGGTTAGTACCCATGTATGTGACTGTTGGCAGTATTAATTTAATATCTTTTTTATGTACCCTGAGCGTGATGTACACAATCGACTTATAAGTAAATAATGAGCTCTGCTAATTTATTGTTGAATGTCTACCGTTCAGTTGTAAGGTTCAATCACTTTAGCTTAACATGTTAAGGGGTATCATGTGTAACGTTAGTTTTTTTTTTCTCGGCATCTTTCTTAATATTCGCTAGCGCCATACAAATCCGTCTTAATTAAGATTCCTTCACCATATACTAAATGTATATTGGCAGGTGCGCCGTTTTCTTGTCCACCCTGTAGAATTCAAAATTCGCTAAGAGTTCAGTACGTTAAATATAAAATTGAAATACAATAAACACTTTTCGCCCTATACTGCCTTTTTCATTAGATATTAATGTAATTAATATTTAGATATGTCGTTTGAGAACAATGCTGGACGCAGACGAACCTTTCAAACCTGACCAGGCATACGAGTATTTTATCAACATGAAAAAAACTAAGAAAAAGAACACTGCGTAAGTATTTCTCATGTAGGTAACTAAAATATAGTAAGGAGCCAGTCTGCGGCTTTTTGAGGAATGAAAGAGGGCGTAATGTGTAGGTATACGCAGTGCCGGATTAAGCCAAAACAATTTACAAATTAACAACAATATTAAATCTAAAAACAACAATTACAAATTAACTGTTTTTAGATTTAATATGGCTAAATTTAGAGATAAAACTTTCAATATCTACTTCTTTAAACAACTCATGCTCTATATTCAACAATGTGACCCATCGTGTTTCTTAAATTATTTCTTATACGTTTTAATGTTAAAAAAGAGCGTTCGATACTGCAGTTAGTGGTCATAAAGCATAAGTAAATTCGCAAGGCAATTCTAAGTTTGGGAAAAACGATTCTACAGAATTATTTAATAAAAGTTTATAAAATTGCTGTTCCAGGGGCTCTTGTTTCTTTTCGTCAATAACAGTAGCCACATCTACTTTCAACAGCTCTGCGAACTGCACTAATTCGCCGCCAAGGCTGTTCTCCAAATCATCTTCGTAAGCACTAACCATACTTGAGGATTTTTTCCAAAATCTCTTCTGTTGTAAGATATTTTAGCTGTCGAAATACTCCAAAAACACTAGTAATTTTATGATATGCTTTCATAAATTTAGTTAAAGCCGACAGAACGTTATCAATAATGACAATAAACAACTCAAATTCGAACCGTGGTCCAGCTGTTTGATTTTCAACAAAATCGTCGAGTGCAGTAGAGCCGCTGAAATGGTCGTACTTTAAATTGGCTTGATTTGTCTGTTGCTGGTATTCTTCACAGTTGGTCAGATCTTTGGCTCTTGCCTCAATATGTGAAATGTGGATTGCATGTCTTGGACGTAGCCATATAATGATTCATAACGGCGTAGCTCGTATTAAGGTCTTGATCAAACGACTGCAGCGAAGCACTAGTCGCTTGCAAGTGTTCTAGGATTCCGTTCGTACGCATAGAGGTTTTCACTGAAATCGAAGAAAGGTATTGGTTCTGTACAGCAGTCTGCAGCGTACTTAGCAACCAAATTTAATGAATGTGCAAGACAGGGAATTTATTCTGCATAGTTATTTATTTCCTTAATTCTGGCTTGTACGCCAATGTATTTCTCACTCATGTTGCTGGCATTATCGTAGCTTTGCCCACAACAATCTTTGATATCAATGCCACTCTCACTTAAGAAGTCTAGTAAACATTGAGCGAGTTGTTCAGCAGTATGTCCTTCCATGTCCAAGAACTTAACAAACCTTTCCACTGGTCCAGATGGCAAAACATAGCGCACTATTAAAGTCAGTTGGTCTACATTCGATATATCTGAAGTTGAATCCAATGAAACTGAGCAGTATTTGCATCTCTTAATTAATAATTTCTATTGTGAGTTCAACAATTTCGTCACTACCCCGAAATGCAAGACCTCGTTCTGCTAAAAACTTCGTTACTGTAATCATTCGTTTTAAGAGCAGCCTCAAATACTTTTGCTCAGTCTCATTTTTGCTCCCAGGTTGAGAATCAACACGCTTATTCTTGATTGAACGCTAGAAATGTGGTATAGATGCTAGTCCAAATATGTAAATTATAATTAAACAGTAGAACATTAACGTTAAAAAGTTCGTAAAATACCTAGGTCCTACTTATTTTACGATTTAACGTGACGAAATCGAGTTTTAGATTTTCAGGTGGAAGTGAAGCATAGGCTAAGCGCTTCCCGTTTAAGGCGTGAAATATATTTTACGCTCCTAATTCCTATCTAAATAGATATTTTTTAAATTACGGTCTAAAAAGCGTTGGAGCGCGGGGCCCGTAGCATTTGCTACTCTTGCTATGTGGCTAATCCGGCACTGGGTACCTATACGGTGTATTTGAGATAGTGACACACCGGTGTTATTGGTATCTCTTCGATCCCATGCAATGTTGGTTACTTCCCATTATGCTGCCCATTATGAATGTTTTACATAATATTGTTACCAACATTGTTGCCTATTCCTAAATCATTGAATTTTTCTACATTAAGAATTCCACTCAGCCCGCTTGTGTATTAGATTTCAATATTTTCCATAGACTTCGGGTGAACCAGATCAAAAAAGACGTGTTGGCAATGTGTGGCGACAAGAGATTCGTCTGGGCCAGAAACGCTACTGTGGCATTTGCCAGAGGTATACAGCAGAGGCTGTCTAGACCCGGTCGTTTTGCTCTGGCTGACGGGTAACGTATCAATTTATTTTGCTGAGTAGTCTCATTTATTTTCAAAAAAAATCCTGATTTTTAGATTACTCTTAAATACTTAAAATTATTTCAAAATAATTACTTAGATGTAGGTAATATACATTTTCGGTTAGATTTGGATTATACTAAAACATTGAAAATTACTCTTAAAATATTTCGCATGAATATGATTACATTTATTGCAGTATGCTACGATTGTCCAATATTATATTTAACGAGATCTGCGGCTACATGTGCATGAGAGTTCCCTCTCGCCGCTGCACACATCCTAAAGCTAAATTCATGATGGAAATAGCTGACAAGGTATTATATATTGGTTACTATAATAGGTACTGCATAATTATTTAAAAAACCATAATACAGTAAAATAGCTATACTGGTTGTAACATAGCGCCACTCCCGCAATTGCTTTGGGCACGTGGGTGTGAGCTGGAGTGTTTAAACGCTTTCTTGTTATCCTCTATTAGTTATCAACCATAATGAGCAGAGAAGATATGATAATTGATTAGACAAGTAAAGTGTATGTTGTATTTTTTTTATGTGTACAATAAAGATTTAAAATAAATAAAAAATAAATAAAATAAATACAACATGAATGTTATCATTATCACCATCTTCAGTTACTAAGTCAACTTTGAACATAGACTTTACCAATGGATTTCCATAGCAGCTTACTGGAAGCAAACAGCATCCAATGACTTCCTTTCTACTTATTTATTATATCAACCGACCACTCTTTGGGTAAGCTGGTGGACCACTAACGCTAGGAAGCACATGTCTAAGGAAATAAGAAAAAAATCTTAATTGACCTAGGTCCTAGAAGATTTCATTCATACACGTAGATCATCTGACCTTATATTTTATTTTTCACATAAAGTGTATGTAATTGTCAATGACTGCAGATCGCGGTGTGGATCGACGAAATCTTATCCGAATCTGACGACAGGATGCTCATGATGGACTTCGACGAAGACGAAGGTACGTAGCGAACAATTTTTATCGAACAATTGTCACCAGTTATGCGGGTCTCGCGGTATTGCTGTGTTCTTCGCAAGGTAAGGAATAACTCGCTTGAACTTGTGACAATTGTTCACCAACTAAAGTGTATTCTTGTGCTGAGAGAATTTGGGATTATCGAACGATTGTTAACAAATTGAAGCGAGTAATCCAGATTTCTCGGCCACTTGGGGGTTTAATTTTAACGGGTTGATGGTTGGAGAAGAAGTGGAGAGGAGCTTCGAAGATGCGGCTCGACCGGAGTCGGCTCCGGGCAGTACTACGGGGTCTAGCGGGACCGCGACACCAACGGCGACGCCCGGAGACACCCTGGCCGCCACCCCGGCGCCCACGCCGCCCGCGCAGACCCCGGCCGCCAGCCCCGCGCCCAGCGCACCAGCCAGCGCCGCCACCACGCCCGGTACCTCCAAAACTAACCTGCAGAAGGAATAGTAAGTGCATTACCCTTCGATCAATATACTAGAAGCAGGGTCCGGAACAAATCACACGCCAAAAGTGGTCGAGGTTGCTTATACTCGTACTTATACATTTGAATTTCAAACGACGAGATGTAGCAAAAAGTCTTTTCCTTTAAATTAAGCTTTATTATTCTTTGGGCCGTACTAAAATCAAATAAGAGAACACGCTCATAATTGTACTCTTATTTCTTAAACATTGACAACGCGACAGGATTGTCTAATAAAACTCAAATGTTATCATTTTACAGACATCTTCAAAGAATACGGAGACGCGGGATTTGCGGATGAATTCTTAAACATGATGGGCGATGTAAGTATTTTACGTGCGTTATTTAGAAGTAACATCTATTTTTACGTAATTTGTAACAAAAATTGTGTGATAAATTGAGACCTAAAGCGTTTTTAATCTTGAGGAAGTCCTATTTGGTTTTATTTTATTAACATACTAAGTATTTAATTACTCTGAGTTGGAATAATTTACTCGTAACAGTTTCAATGATTGTGTTCTCAGTGATCGTAATTTATTTGTAATATTGCCAACATCAATGAACGAAAAATAATATCAAATCAGAATCGTCTCGTTATTGGCCTATTTCGCCATTTCCTAACACTATACTGGTTTACTAGGGTGCGAAATTATTCCATACTTCCAAGAAGGAGATACTCGCCGTTCAAGGAACAGAGACAGTCCTTTCAACCCAAAGGCCTCTATCGACAGCTCCGACTTGAAATCATTAAAATTGAGAATTTTGTTAGCATTGAAAATATTCTCCAGAGGGGAACACTCCACATTTTAACTGATTATCAAGTACTACGGCTACCAAATAACTGTAATAAACAAAAGTATATATAAACGAAACATAGGAAGTAATATAAAAAAAATAAAGTAAAATGTTAACTATGTCGATTTATTATTTATAATCTTCCAAGAAACACCAGAATTCTCATTTTTACAACTGAACACGAAGGACCAAGGTAATTATTTTACCAATTTTATTGTTTGTAATCGTTCTTTATTTTCCAAAGAATTTAATTGTAATTTATAAAGACAATAAAATATAGTTTAGTTAATCGTGTTCATTTGTAACAGTTTGGAGAATGAAGGATGATTCTGGAAATATAGTTTTTATCTTTTCTGCATATCTTGTAATTTTTGTTTTCATTTTATTTTTCAGGGTGGCCTCTTTAAAGGACGTAAGTTGGAATTATGTTATGTATATTGTTTTAACTGCGTGGTGGCCTGTTGGTAAACGGACTAGACGCGGCTGCCAACATGTTCACGGTGGTCGCGGGTTCGAATCCCAGGGCACACCTCTGACTTTTCGGAGTCATGTGTGTAAAGGAAAACATCGTGAGGAAACCTGCATACCATAGCGATTCATAAGAATTTCTATGGTATGTAAGTCCGCCAACCCGCACTAGGCCAGCGTGGTGGACTATATGGCCTAACCACTCTCAATCGTATTCTCGATTGTAGAGCAGGCCCGTGCCCTGCAGTGGGACGTATATGGGTTGATACAGAAAAAAAGAATACAGAATTGTTTTAAAAGAGTTTTCATAAAATATACTTAATATGCGTAGCACTCCAAATTTAAACTTAGTTTAATTTTTCATTTAATATTAATGAAACTATTAGAACACGTGCACCGTATGAAATTAGTTAGCAAAAATTAATGTTCCTACTTTTTTCCAAATAAAAATAATTTAAAATTATTATTAACGTCACAAAATTATTTTGTAAAGTAGCTACAGATTATCGTAATAATGGTATATTTCTATTCCAGCACAACCAGCTTATTTGAAATTTAGTGGTAAGTCTAAACCTGGAAGATTATAGTAGACAAAGGTTCTTCTTACTTAAAAAAAATAAATATTCAAGTCTGCATTGCTTGATGGTTTTTTCTATTCATACTACAAATCGCGCCATCAAAACAATATTTTTAACTGTTAATTTTAAAAAAATACGAAATATATAAATCTTAGTAGGTTTATTAATCTATTATTAATTATAGCTGAAATGCTCGAAGCTTTCATAATATTGACTGAAGCCATGGAGAAAAAAGGCGCTGAGGAATTATTAACTCATGGAAAATTCTCTCAAACATACGCGCAGGGAGTTGATGAGTACGTATATTTAAATAATTTTAATAAATGAGCCTTCGCGATTTCTTATAATGATAATGATTTTAGACTAAAAAAAGCGACAGACCTTGAAGCAACAGAGTTCAATACAATATTAGCGGAGGATCTCAACAGAAAACTTTCTGCGGTGGCAAAACCCACCACTCCTAATAATCTTGCACCTTTCATGAAAGGTAACTTAATAACAATGTGCAATACTTACAAAAATTGGTTGAACTATTGATTTCAATAATCTTTTTTTTTCAGATGTCGTTGAAATATGCTCAAATTATCTGTCTCAGAATGCAGAGTTTAACAGTAAGTACAGTTTACAGCTTAGATATTCAAATTTCAGACATTTATCCTTGATCCTGATTTTAATTAATTGATTATTTTTTATAGAGGATAAAGGACCAGCATTTAAAATCCTGGTAAATGCAATGCGAAACAAATCTAGTGCACAATTGTTTGAAAAAGGCAAGATCCGAAAAACATACGGAAAAGCCGCAACCGAGTAATAACAATAATTAAATAACAAAAATATAATAGAAAAAATACAAATATTAAACTACATATCTGTTTATTATTGTAGACTTGAAGAAGCGCGAGGCTTAGAAAATGATCACGACGAGCCTAATTTGTCGCAAGAAATACATTCCAATTTCACTCATTTAGTGGAAGGTAGTACACCGGATGAATTGAAAGCTGATATGGCAGGTAAGACAGATCTTCACGTTTAGATTTAAATTACTCCTCGATATTCTAGTAGTAGCGTTAAGGAGCTGTACACCCAGTGGCGTAACGTTAGGGTGGCAAAGTGCGCGAAATGCCACGGGCCCCCGGCCTTAGGGGCTCCCGGCCCGGCAGGACCGACAGGTTCTCAGGCCCGACAGGGCCCCGGCGCGATAGGGCCTCGGGCTCAAGTCTAACAGGGTGTAAGCAGAGAATAATGTAACATCAATTACGAATTTAATTAATACAAATAAATAATTGGCTACACTTTAAACATAACAAACATTTCACGATAGCATTTGATTTAAATGTTTTGTTTTTGTTTCATTATAGTATACTCTTAGTAAGAAACCAATAAATTACAATTTATTGAATATTAAGGTAATCGTTTCCAAATAAATATAAACATATCTTGTTAAACAAACTATTTAAGTGGTAGCGAAGACCGAAAGAGAAAGAATTCTGAAGCAATAAATAAAAAGTTACCTAAAATAAGTCACTATTTTGGGCTCGAGCAATTTATTGATGAAAAGGCGAGAAAATAGAGTCCCAGAAATTAACGAATGGATGAAACTAAAAATTCCATAATAGCAAATCTCGGCAATACTCAATATTCAGACTCAAAACAATCATGTGTCAACAATGGTGTGAAGAAGCACCTTAGCAGGCCATCCAGGTCCATTGGCATGGGACTGCCGTCCGATGCCAATGGATACTCTGCCAGGGCGTCATTGGCACTTTCCATCAGGTGCAATGCTGCCACTATGCCAGGCCATCATAAAAAAAACGCAACCAAGTACGAACAAAAAAAAAATTGAACCATATTAAAAGGAGTGGAAAATATTAAATCTCTGTAATATGTTACAGTCCGGTGTAATTAAAAATGCTGTGATGTGAAACTGTTTGTGATTGAGAAAAGTCACTGTAAGCCCAATGGCCCCTTTTATGAGACAGTGACAATAAATAACTAAATCAATAAATTAATAAACCAACGTAGAAGTCGATAGTCAGTTCAACAGATGCTGCAGGGCCTGGCTTCAGCCTCACAGTGAATAGATCATAAAATTAACTTCGACAAAACCAAAGTAATGATCAACCACCACCTTGACCCAACCTGTTGCTGTACGTGGCCACCTGCTGGATGTTGTTTCCAAATATGCCTACCTGGGGCCGACCCTTTGACAATATAGAAACAACTTTGAGAAAGACGCTACGTGGAGGTTCCAGTATTTGGTAAACTACGTCGAGTCTTCTTGTCACCTGTTTTGTTATCTAGACAAAGTTAGAAAACGAAAGTTTTCAACCAGTGTGTCTTACCTGTCATAACCTACGGTGCTGAGAATTGGATACTCACAGTATGACTAGTCAACCAGCTGAAGATTGCTCAGTGAGTTATGGAGCATGCTATGCTCGGTGTCTCTTTGAAGGACAAGATACGTAATGACCTTATTCGTCCGAAAACCTAAGTATAGACAGCAAACAGAATTAGCAAGCTGAAGTGCGCCAGTGCGCTGGCCACGTCTATCAAAGACCCGATAACTTTTTACGTATTTTTGAGAGGAGACCGCGACGTGGATAATTTAGTGTAGGACGCCCTCCAGCTAGGTGGAGTGGCAATTTGCAAAAAGCAAATTGTTGCAGCGGAGTTGTCTCCTGCACTGACTGGTCTCTTTCGAGCGTTCTACCGCACAGGAGTTGTGCCTAAATCATGGGCTTAGGCCAATGTGCAACCGATCCCCAGAAAAGGTGATCGGCCCAGACCCTACCAAATATCGCCCTATCGCTATCACCCCCGGTGATTTGTAAGGTTATGGAGCGGATCATATTAAATGCGCAATTGATCCGCTACCTGGAGGATCACTCGTTGGTCAGTGACGGACAATACGGATTCCGTCAAAACCAATCAACGGGTGATCTTCTAGCATTTGCCCTGCATCGCTGGTATGAGGCGATGACCGGTGAGGCGAGGCTCTTGCTGTGAGCCTCGACACAGCCAAGGAGTTTGATTGAGTCTGGCACCGGGGTCTTCTTTGATCTTTCCAAGCTTCCGGCATATGGTCTGCCCGAAAACCTACCTTCACGGATTTCTGGCTTTCTGCATGAACGTCGAATATGTGTCAACGTCGATGAACACGCTTAGGTGCTCATGTCGGTAAATGCCGGAGAGTTTCTCAGGGCTCGATGCTGTCGCCCACCCAGTTTATTTTGCATCAATGGACAATGATATATTATTCATTCATTGCTATGCAGATGATAGTATGGTTCATTGGCGATATCACTTTTGGCCTCCGGGTTGCCGGGTCGACACTGTGAGGGGACGCGAAGATCTTGTCATTGAGCTCAACCGGACCTTCGATCTCATTTCTACATGGGATTCCAGGAATTTGGTTGAGTTCAATGCCAAGAAAACCCAGGTGGGTGCATTCACATGCAAAGCATCCCCGTTCTCTTCCCTTCCCATTCTTCAGGGTCCTCCCCTCTCAATACGAAATGACCTGAATATCCTTGGTGTGGATATTCGCTGTGATCTCAATCTAAGGAATCACATCGAGGGCGTAATATCTGCCACAGCAGGCAGGGTTGGAGTCCTGAACAGGATGCGTTGGTTTTTCACGTCCGGTCAACTATGTTTATCGCTTGTATAAAGCGCAGGTCCAGCCGGGTATGGAGTACAGCTCGCACCTCTGGGATGGTTACGGTCAGTACCTGCTCGATACCTTAGATGGATTGCAGCGGCGAGCCAACCGCATTGTGAATGAGGCAGACGTTACGAACAAATTAGAGTCGCTACAACTGCGAATTAATTTCATGAAACGATTTATGTTCAAAATCCGATGAAAAATATGAAGCCATCATAAAAAAAAACTATACTGTACTGAATCAGCTCATATTAACCCCGCTGCAGGGCACGGGCCATATAATACACCACGCTGACCTAGTGCGGACTGGCGGGTTTTTTGACATTGACAAGCCTCTAAATGTCAAAATTGAGGGTCGGGACGTGCAAGTAGTTATGGACCGGTAGCGCTAGCAAGCGTGTATGTTAATATTACAGATAATACATTTAATTCACGTTTTTATGCATGTCATTGTGCATCTCGTTAAATCAAACCTTATCTTCAAGTTTATCCTTTTTTCATTACAGACACCTTGGATGTCACTTCAAAGTATTTGTCGCAACGTGCTGTCGACGAACGTATGTTGATTTTATTCACAATTTTATTATTATTCCGCTAGACCTGGTATTAAACATTTATTTACGTAGTTGAACGTGGTCCGGCTTTTGAAATATTAATTAAGGAGCTGGACCAACAAGGCGGAGAACCCTTCACACCGGAATATCAATCTCTGGGCCAGAAGTATGCAGCGTCATACGTGTAAGCACAGTATTTATGATAACCTACAATTTTGTCGGTAATTAAGGCATTACATAAATGTAGACATCAATATGGCACCATCGCTTAGATGCGGTTTCTAATAATGCTGAAACACGACTACTTGTTGTAAACACTGAGACCACAGAATCTTTTTGAAGTATGTATTTTTATGTTTAGGCGATGTTTGAGACTTTGTATTAAGGTTTAAAATACATACAATTTAAGCTTGCTTCTATGGAATTTAAATTCAGCTGTTTTATTATAATTATCTCGAACAGTTTGAAATCCGCACCCGGACTATCAAATATAACTCCTGATCCTGAGACTGCGCCGCAATTCGAAGCGGCACTACACAAAGCCGTGGATGCAGGAACACCTAAAGCACTTCGTAATGAGATGCAAGGTAATATTATGTTTGTATGCGTCGGGTAGGTATACTCTATACCTATTTGAAGAAAAAATGCTTTATAACGTCATATCAATAGATTTATTTTTTGGAAGTATTGTGATTTTCATATAAGTTCGGGCGTTCTTTCAATCTACAAGAGTCAAGACTAACTTTTGAAACCATTAAGACATTAAGGAACACTTCGTTAAGAATAATTTTATATTTTGTTTACCAATTCATTTTTGATTACTTTTTATCATATTATGTGCCTAGACATATTGTTTCTATAATATTTTGCAGAGGTCATCGGAAATTGCAGTAATTACCTTTCTGCATTTGTTCGCGATCGAGGTAAGTGTTATGTATAAATAAATGAATTAGGAACTACCTAAATGGATTGAATTTTATTTATTTTACAAACTATTCACCTAACTATAAACATGAATTCACATGATGATATAATTTTCATTTTAGATAAAGCAATGGAAATAATACTAAAAACAATGAAGAGCAATCCAACAAAGAAATGTCGAAACGAAAGAATTATTCAATGACCTATGGGACGGCCGCTGCTGAGTAAGTATCAATTTTAAGTGGTAACTGTTGGCTTAGGGCCTTTTTTATTGATGATCGCTATAATTACAAGCTTAATGTTTTGATCAGAACTGAAGCTGCTCCCGTAGTGGTTCCTTTTCTTCCAATCAAAGATATAGCAGCTGACGGCAAAGAGATTTTAAGTAAAGATGTTGAAAGCGCCACTCCTCCGGATTTAAAAACAGCTATGAAATGTACGTATACTTAGATACTTTATTAACCAATTACAATTTGAACGTACTTTATCCTTTTAATATTATAATATGTATGTGGAAATTTTCAGCTGCGGTACAAGATGTAGCAAGATACTTGTCTCAACCTGTTGCATTGAGGAGTAAGATATAAAACGAACCATTGATTGTTTTATTTAATTACAACATTGACTAAATCACTATTTTGCTCATAAAAGGTGGTGCAGCCGGTGAGAGATACCCTCTTAACTTTTTAACTGCTATAACAAAGTCACTGGGTACAAGACCATTGTTCAAATACAAGTCATATGGACAGACGTATTCAGATGCAGCAGATGTGTAAGCATTCCTTAAAATAATGCGTCCTATAATATTCCATAGTTTTATGTGTACCGTCTACCGGCGTTAGGCCACCTTGCAGGGTCCTATACAAACTGCATTTAGTAAACCAAAGTATCCAGTGTCTCTAGATAACAAGTAAATAACTCTTATTTGAAAAAAAAATTAAAGAATATATCTCGAAAAGTGATTTTTCTCCTCCTCCTCCAAATCTTTTAAGTTGGCCATGGTAGCATGATCTAATATACTTTTATGGCACCAGTTTTTGGTTTGTTTCTAAAGTAAATAATCACAACAGATTAAAGTACGCTGGTCCACTCCAATCAGATCCGAAATGTGAAGACTTACAATTTCAAATCATAGCAGAGATGAACAGAGGCGTGCCTACAAAACTTGCTCCCACAGTCGCTTCGGGCCTCGATAGTAAGTGTAAAGAAATATTTTTCGGCAATTTTCGCGACGTACAGTATAATGAACAATAATAAACCTTCGTAACTTATTTTCAGACATCACAGTCGATGCTGCCAAGCATTTAGCAAAAATAGGCACGGAGAAAGGTAATCTTATAACATATTGATTTTTTGCCTGTAATATAGAACAAAAGTCCCATGATTCTGTACATTCTAAGCTGGAGGGATCTATTACTAAGTACTTAGGAAGCGTCGTCTTTAATATATCGTATACAGACCTTAAGAAATAATGTAATGTCGATTTGATATGACCTTTTTTATAATTCCTAACAGGTAACGCTTTGGATCATCTCGTTGGAGCAATGAAAGAAAAGGGCCAAACCAATCTTGGTCAGTTGCAAGGATATCAACAAACATTCGCTGACGGTGCAAGAAGGTAATAACTTTGATTACTTCTTCCTTTATTGCAATACGCTTGATTTTACTCTTTACAATATGTATCGACCCAAATATGTCCCACTGCAAGACCAGGGCTTCCTCCATAATCGAGAGCACGATTCAGGGGGTTAGGCCATATCCACCATGCTGGTCTGGTGCGTGTTGGCGGAATTTACATACCATATAAATTCTTACAAATCAATATGATATGGACTTATAGTGATTGATAATTATCAAGTATCAATACATACATACTTGATTTTGAAAAGTCAGAGGTGTGCACTAGGATTTTAACCCACAATCATCTTGAAATGTTGGTACAATACTTACAATAACTTATGAAAATGCTTTGTTTATCCTGATAAATCCGTGTAGTAACTACGAGTATTTTTAAAATTTATCTTGTGTTTCTTTATTACTAGAATAGAAAATACTCCGACATTGGCGAACGATAAGATTGATAGAGGTGTATATGAAAGCGTCAGAGGTAAATTGACACAATTGATTGCCGAAAAACCTTCACCGGAACATGAAAAAATACTTCCAGGTGCATCAGTAGTGAAAATATATGTAGCAAAATAATCACAGAATGGTTTGCCTTATTTTTAATACAATATTAATATTGCAGAGATCATCGACGAATCTGCAAAATTTTTATCGTCTCCTATGCCTGAAAGTAAGTTTCAAACTAAATATCTTACTGTACCTATTGATATTTATATACCTAACATCGATGCTTGATACTTACCTAATATGATAGAAGTTCCGTTTTACATTAAAACCGAGAGAATTTGTACGCGTATTTGCAACATTTGCATTGTGTGTTATACTGGGTGGAATCGCTTATCGTCCGGAAAATTTAATAGTGTATTGTGTATGTGAAATTAACGTTATATACGAGATTTATCATTAAAAACTACAAACTACCCCATAAACAACATCAGTACAAGATATCTCCAAAACACATATTATCTAAATCACCCTACACTTAAAAGTGCAACGACGACATGTCAATACTCAGGCGCGCGAGTGTATGAGTCATGCCACACAACAGCTGACTGTCGCGCAGAGACCTTGACCTTACTTTGCGCCTATTTATCGGTATTATTACTCTAAATATTACCATATGACATTTTGATTTATTTAGAATTTTAGTGTGTTAGGATCATTTAAGTAAATGTAGTTGTTGGTAAGTTGTTAAGATTTACATTATTATTTTCATAACGTACCTACTATCTTAGAAAAAGCTGCATATGTTTTTATTTAAACGTTTTAATAATGTCGAGAATAGACGACTTCGCTGTCGAAGGTCACGGATTCTTGCATGATTAGGAAGTCTGAACTTACCATGATCGAGTAGCCTCGGATAAGTCGTTAAAATAGTTCTTGTGCTGGGAACTCGTGGATTCATCATTTATGATACCATTCCTACGCAAAGACTGCAGATGTTCTGTATCTGTACATCCTTCTTGCATGACCCAACTTTTTATTGGATCGAACATAACATGTCATTATTGTCACATACTCACTGTTCGTGTAATCACTCATTTTGACCGCAAGAAACTAACCAATAACCAAAATAATTTCGTACAACGTCACTCGGTACCGAATTTCGCACGACTGAGGAAGTGGCAAGATCCCTGGAAGGTGTCGGCGGCACGCTTTGTACTTGCGCTTGCGGCGGCGCGGCGGTGAGGGCGGCGCGATCAAAGGATTTTATTACTTAGATTTAGAAGTTTCTACTCGAATTCATATTGTATAAAGTAGGGTAACAATAATGTGTATTTATGAAGATTTTTTTCATTTATGGCATCTTTCTCTAAACAACGTTGTTTTATGGAATAACTTATTCTAAATTAGTAACTAGTAGTGGTAAATTAATTTTATACTACATAAACAAAAACATAAAAAAATTAAAATAAGTATGCCAAAGTGTTCTAAATCATGTACTTGCCATGCACAATTTTTTTTCGTGACGATAAGCGATTCCACCCAGTAAATCATTATAATACAATATTATACAGCTGATTCGGAGAAACGTCGTGTGCTAGCTGACTTGATGAGTCGTAAAGGTGAAGAGCTTGCAGGTCAAGAGGGTTTGTACAAAATGACATTTACAGAAGCTGGAGACGAGTGAGTTTCCCAACAATAAAAGGATACTTGTACAGTCACGAGCATAAATATGTAATATATTTATGCTCGTGTATATTATGGGCGTGTGTATTATGGGCAGATTAGCAAAAATATCTGTCCCTAGAACGAGTTCAATAATATATGTCTGCACGTACGCAGCAAAAATATCTGATGTCATCAGGCAGCATAATAAAGTGGCATCAAATAATTGTGATAACCTTTCGAAGCAAAAATATGTGACGTTATAGGTGGCAAAATGTTATGATCTCTCGTGGAAAGCAAATATATGTATCGTTTTCTATTTCTGTAATTTGCATTGATTTCTCACGAAAAACATAAATATGTGACATCAACTAGGTGGCAACAATATGGTTATTTTTATCAACAAAAAAAAATGCTATTTAGCTCCCCGGGGTACTCAGCCTCCCGGCCGAAAGAGGTATATCTGTGTCACTGGCCTTCAAGCCCGACACAATGTCGACTATATTCACCGTCCCGTCATATCCAGTGTATGACCCGTTTCATTCAGTCTCTTGACGAGAAGCATGCAATCCTGTCCTCTCCTATCTCGTGCCACCTATTCGAATTTGAAAGAGTACCAAATATTTAGATTTGAGTCCCTGACTCATCCCAGGGTAACGCTAGGATTTTTCGGGTTGTTCGGGCTTATGTTTGCGGACCAGACAGACATCGATTGATGTAGGTGTGCACCAAGGCTCGGCACTGAGTCCATTCCTCTTCAGTGTTGTTCTCGACGCCATTACGTCTCACTTCCAGGACCCTGCGCCCTGGATGTTGATGTATGCCGATGACATCGCACTGGTGGAGGTGGAAGGAGACGTATGAGAGCGGTGGTCTGAAGTTAAAAGTGGCGAAGACCGAGTATATAGCTTGTGGGAGTACGGATCCCCAAAGAATCGAGATAGGGAACAAACTTGCCGTGAAGATGGACAAGTTCAAGTATCTTGGGTCCGTACTGCATGGGTCCGGAGACACCGACCTTGACGTCAAAGCCCGTATATGCGCTGCTTGGCCTAAGTGGAGGGAGATCTCGGGCATACTCTTTTTTTTTTCTTGCACGAGGAAATCCCTTTATCGATCCATATGGGTATGTCGGACTCACCGTTCTAATATAAGGTCAATAGAACGTCCTACCGACTAAAACCCCGTGATATACCGCTATCTCCTCTAGAACAAGGGTTGTGGGATACGCGCGAGCATGCAACCGCAGCCCCCCAGGAGTTGGTCCTCAAAGAGGACTCGCTGTATTTTTGAGCTTTTAACCTCTATGCACCTTAAATACGTTTTTGACCAAGACCTCAAGTACCGCGCGATGCGAGATTGCGACTCTTATAATTTAACTTAACTTAACTTATGGAGGCCGGAGATCGTCACTCCGATTGCTAGCACGCCGCGTACGAGGCAAGACTACCTGTCCCCTCTCGCTTTCTCCTCGCTGCCCCTTTCTGTGCTATAACCTCTTCACAAAATGAGGCGACAGTATTCCAGCCTCTTTCACTTTTCACCATAGCCTGAACCACAACCGGGAGAGAAAAATCATTCCCAATTGTTGCCACAAGATTACGACGAAACGATTCAAAAATGGGACAATGAGCTAGTGTGTGTTGTGCCGAGTCCTCCTCACATCCACAACTATGACACACACGCATTTGCTCGCGTCCTCGGGCATACTCTGCGACCGCACGACGACGCTCAAGGGCCTTATTTATAAAAGCATCGAGCGTATACATATGTCACATATTTATGCTCACCTTGAGGAATCAATGCAAATTACAGAAATAAAAAACGATACACATATATTTGCTCTCCAAAAGGGATCATAACATTTTGCCACCTATAACGTCACATATTTTGCTTCGAAAGGTTATAACAATTATTTGATGTTCATGTTTTATCACATAATTTTGATGCCACTTTATTATGCTGCCTGATGATATCAGATATTTTTGCTGCGTACGTGCAGACAGATATTATTGAATTCGTTCTTGGGACAGATATTTTTGCTAATCTGCCCATAGTAATATATTTGTTAGGACTGTTTACTATTGTGTATATAAACGAAACAATTAATTCAAATGTAGTTTGTTCTGTCCGCACTTGTCATATTCTTTTCGATGTCAATGTATGTGTATTCTTTATATATATTAAATCCTTTACTGTTATATCAATCCTGCTTTTACTCTGCCTATAACCCATCATTATTTATGCTTGTGACTGTACATATTTGGAACCTACGCTTTTGATATTATCCAAGTTCTAACGGCTTTTTGGATTTAGTAAGAACAGTACACTTGTAGACACACACTTCACAAATCAGGCTGGTAAAGATCCGAGAACAAAAAAAACAATCTTGTTCCTACAAATAAATAATATATTTACAGGATAATGAATGCACCGGTAGGTGTAATAAAAGCAAAGGACGAAGCTAAAAACAAAGAAATGCACAGCAAAGTCAACTCTGTAATACCTGATAAGAAAATGCAAGATTTATTAAAAGGTATAGAATTATATTATTGGATCAATATAATTATTATGCTGTTACTTACATGCAAATGGTATATACAACGACATAACGATAATAAGTGATAATAGTAAATAAAGAATAAGAATACATTTGATTGTGTAAAATCTCCTAAAAAATACAGGTCAAACAATTTACAATCATGTAAGATCTGCGTCCTAAAGTAGTAGTCTGTATCTTTGTCACCCATCCTAATATAAAAACTATTACAGAACCTGCAAATGAAGGAGCCGCTTATTTAGCTGATGTAATCCAAGGAAGAGGTAAAGTACAACTCACGTTTTCCAAATATTCTGAATACTCTCTGTAAAACAAGACGATATAATTAATTTTAAAAAATAAAGTTTTTACCTACTTACAAAGCGATACTGTAAGTACATATTATGCTGCTTCCCTAAGGCTTAATTAATGTAATGAAAAACTACATTTTGTATTTGAATTCCTATTCATTCTATTAATAAACAAATTTTTAAACAGGAGAAGCAATGAAAGTAATACACCATGATATGCAAGATAAAAAAACTCAAGAATTTCTTAACATTGGGAAATTTAATAAATCTCATGACGAAGCTGCTAACATGTAGGTATCGACAACAGGGAGTGAAAATATAAACTTAAACACTAATAAAGTTTACATATTCTTACAAAATTAACGAAGTAAATACATTACATGATACCTACTTATAATTTTTAGGATAAGCGACGCTAAAAGTTTCGGTGGTAAACAACCTTCTCCTGTAATTGTGGATATGGTGAAAGAACGTGTTGATAAATTACCCAAAGCAGGAACCTCAGAAGAAGCCAAGAAATACATGGACGGTATTATATCTTTAGCATTAATAATCCGTGAAATAATATTTTATTTTTTTATCTAATGATAATTTTAAATATCTAAGAAGAAAAACCGTTCTTCCGTCCTTTACCCTCCTTTTACCCTCCCATTTGGAGTGGCCGGTAACGCACCTACGATCCAAGTGTTGTATATATTTATGACCGGCCGTAACCACTTACCCTCATTTGCCGGAAATGCACTAGCAAACATATTTGTTCAATCAACAAAGGTTATGCAATATTATCAAATAGGAATCTTATACTTATGTTTCAGATGCTGCAGACATTGTTACAAAATATATTGCTGGTGTGGCAACTGACGAATGTAAGACACAAGCATGTTTTCTGAAAATTACATATATTCCAGTAATTAATATAATATTTTTATGTCGCAGGTGGTTTAAACGCGAAAGCATTGGCAGCACTTGACAAGTACTAAATTTTTATTATAACTCTTAGTTTTTTTATAGTTCTTAGTTATAATCCAAT
This sequence comes from Hyles vespertilio, assembly GCA_009982885.2. Taxonomy (NCBI): domain Eukaryota; kingdom Metazoa; phylum Arthropoda; class Insecta; order Lepidoptera; family Sphingidae; genus Hyles; species Hyles vespertilio. The sequence goes on along the minus strand of WUWR02000124.1, from coordinate 74,987 downwards.
TTTATCATTTTCATTAAAAGAAATATAATATTATAGATGTGACTCAGAGCTGTTTACTTATAATGAAACCAACAACTTAAACGATTATAATTTCCAGGAAAAGCATATCAGCACTGTCTGTTGGCTCGGAGAAATCTGACAAACTAAGTGAGGAAGAGCGGAGGAGGCGAGAAGCAGAAGCCAGAGCTAAGGCCGCGGGAACTGACGACGAAGAAAGGAGAAGGAGGGAAGCTGAGGAAAGAGCGAGGCAGCAAAGCACACAAAAGATTACTGATAAAGATTCAAGGCGGTCATCAGCAGCAGGTATGTACATATATTTTGTCCATCGCAACGAATTAAATGGCATGGTATTCCAATATTTTCTATAGATACAAGGAAACCAGGAAATATTATTCATAATTTCTTTTAATCATTAAGGACCATAGTGTTATGGGAGCACAGTTCCAATTGTTCTGTTCCGGTTTGAATTACATGGGAGTTGGTAATTTGAAACCATTATGGGAATTAACTCCTAATGTCTCGATGAGGATTTGCTCTGTAAATAAATTCAATAAAAGCTTAATAATATGTTCGAGGGGCTATTGTACCTATTTACAGGTATGTACTGTTTACAATCAGAAATTGAACTATTCGTCTAGACTCAAAGTCTAGAGAAATAAAATATTACCTTTTACATATCAGTCAATATAAAAGTAGTACTTTACAGAAGTCGACCGCGAACGTGACCAGGCGCTGTCGATACTACACAGGGAGTTAAAAGCGAAAGATAAAGAGATTCTATACAAACAACCCCAGACAGAGTTGACACATTCTCAAGCTTCTAGTTGGTTAGTCTATAATATTTTAGGTACATATTAGTTTGATATGCCTAAAAAGCAATATAAATAGTATACCTATTCTAATCCGTAACGGTTCAAAAAAGTTGAAACCCTAAAAAATGAAAGCATAGGTAGACTACAAGCCCGTGGTAAAAAGTGATGGGTCAAATGAACCACGAGGAGACCTATTTAGTAAGATACAGGGGCTTAAAATAATAATATTTAGCACTATGCCGTCACTTGTAAGCTGTCCGTCTGGATGCAGATGAGACTTCAAAAGTACAGGGAGAGGGTGTATATTTTGGTCATATATTTTTGTACGGCATTTCTACCATCGATAGATCCATGAAAAATAATAAGAAAACACATAGTGCCGTACAAAAATAGTGCGCCACAAATTCAGCAGAACGTTAGATATTCCGGAAATTTTCTTGGTATAAATCTAACCCTGAAAGCTGTAAGGTCATTTGATCCTGTACAGCAACTACTTTTTTAACATTATATTGCTAAATACAATTGTTATATAACATTGCCATTCAATAAAAAATGTTCTAAAAGAAATTGAGAGGAAAACAAAATACGACTTTTTTCATATTACTTGTAAAGTTAAACTATCGTAGGTTAATGAAATACAGCAATTTTCTGAATATTATTGTTGTTTTAAATAGAACCTAGGTAAATGAATCGAGAAAAAATGATGCCGTATATTTTAATGTAGATCATAACTTTTTGCTGACCAAAATGACACTACCATTTCAGGGTTAACTTTATGGTCATCTGATACTGTACGGCATTAACATATTTTCGAAGAGAACAAGTGTTAATATGTATTAATCATTATGCCGTCTATTTAAAGCGAAACTGAGGGTATATTATATCCAAAAATTTAAAACTATCGATCTCAGTATTCATATTCTTGAATAATTTTAGATAATTTGATTTAATTTTGTACTTTATACATGGACATATATTTTTTTAATTATCTTATTTTCTGATATTTATTGATATATACAGGGTATATCAAGACTGCTACCGAAAACGAAGCCGGGTGTTAGTTTAAGCGACTTCAAACACAATGCAACAGAAAAAGTTGCAAAAAAAAGCGACAATTTTTTTTTGTATTTTTTTACCTATTGGCATATTTTGGTGGTAAATACATTTTTTCCTAAAATAATAGTGTATACCCTTTAATTTATAAATACTCTAAGATATAAGAGAGTTTAAATTATTATTTTAGCAAAATCTATGGATTTACCACCCAAAAATGACGATATTTAAAAAATCATAAAAAATAATTGTCGCGTTTCTAAGCGAAATTTTTAATTGCATTGTGTTTGTAGCCACTAAAACTACCACCCGGCTTCGTTTTCGGTAGCAGTCTTGAGATACCCGGTATACAAAAATGAAAAACAAACAGGAACCGTCAACTGCCCTAACTTTGATATTTATGCCCTTTAACGGGAAATAAAGTCTAAAATATTATCGATTTTTATGATATTTACACATATTATCGTAAAAGTCGTGGGTTCGAATCCCATAGCACACCTCTGCTTTTTCGGAGTCATGTGTGTATTGATAGTCAATCACCACGCACTAAAACGGTGAAGGAAAACATCACGAAGAAACCTGCATACTATAGCGATTTATAAGAATTTCTATGGTATGTAAATCTTCCAACACACTAGGCCAGCGTGGTTGACTATATGGCCTAAACACTCTCAATCATTCTCTCTATTGTGGAGGAGGCCCGTGCCCTGCCGGGGGGACGGAATATGGGCTGATACCGATAATAAAAATTCCCAAAGAATGTTGTAATTTTTAAATATTTTACTCCCTTTTTTTTGTACATATAGTTATCGAAAATTTTTAAAAGTTAGACAAATTCATGATCTCATTTCTGTGACATTCTAAAATGTACTTTTTTATCAAGATAATACGGCACAATTTGCGTGATATATTTTGTGAGAATTTGAGGAGGTGAAATTTGCTAGGCAATGTCTGGACACCATATTGCACAATTTCAATAAATAATAATAAATGATTAGGGTGGTCTCCTTAGTGACACAAAACAATGAAACAAAATATGTAACATCTTATTTCTTTTCCAAAGTATGTATAATAAAATAGTAAAAAAAGCAACTAATGTAGGTAGTGAACAAATAAAATATTCTTAAAATTATAGCAATAGTACGAGTACCAACACGTACTAGGTCAGCATAGTGGACTATACGGCCTAATCACTCTCAATCGCACTCTAGATTCTACAATCGAGATTACGATTACAGGGCACGGGCCTATTCTACAGTAGGCTCGTGCCCTGCAGTGGGAGATACTCGTATATGGGCTGATACAGAGTACGAATTTAATAACTTTTCATTAAATTTTTCATGGCGACCACTTAACAATATATTCCATATCACAACTTTTTATCAATATGAACATTGAGATTTGTATGGAATTGACTTTTATGGACTATTGCAATAAAAACAAATAAATAATCTAAATGCCGTCCAAAAATTTTCATACTAAATATCAACTTAAAGTATATAGTTACGTGGATTTTTCGAGAGTGTTTTTCGCCCTACAGAAGTTTGGACTAAAAAAAATTTACGGCATGTGAAAAAATGTTATCTATGCCTAAAATACTTTCAAAATAAATTAATTTCAAATCACCCTCCTGACCATTGAAGGGAAGTGGGTTACAACCGCCGATTTTTCTTCCTTGTCGCATGGTTTTTGTACGGCGTTGCGGAATAATGGATTAGAAGAGGTATTGAAATTGTATGGAAACGATGCCGTATAAAATCAAATGACCAAATTTACCAAGAAAATTGCCGGAATATCTAACATTCTGCTGAATTTATGGCGCACTATTTTTGTACGGCACTACGTGTTTTCTTATTATTTTTCATGGATCTATCGATGGTAGAAATGCCGTACAAAAATATATGACCAAAATATACACCCTCTCCCTGTACTTTTGAAGTCTCATCTGCATCCAGACGGACAGCTTACAAGTGACGGCATAGTGCTAAATATTATTATTTTAAGCCCCTGTATCTTACTAAATAGGTCTCCTTGTGGTTCATTTGACCCATCACTTTTTGCCACGGGCTTGTAGTCTAAGAATGAATAACAAAGTTAAGAAACTGTAAGATAATTGTTCTACTTTATTCGCAATTGTGTGATCTCTTCTCAATACTTGTGACATATTCATAAAATCAAAAAATTATTGACAAGATAATAATTACACACGTAGTTTATACTCAAAATTAGTTTAGACTTATTTTTACTATGATAAATAAGTATATATAAATTGATAGGATAGCTATTAAACCGCCGATGAAAGTGGACAAGAGTGTGAGGGAATCCGCAGATACTGGCCGCCTGCACAAGAAATTCGAAAGAAAAATGAGTAACTTAGTAGCAAAGTCGACTCCACCGAATATGTATGATACAATGCAAGGTGGGTTTTTGATGTAAAATTCAGGTGGATACTCGAAGTTGTACCTGAATTTAATCTGAAATCTGATTTTTTGAAAAAGTAATTGTAGTGAGAATAAGGTAAAGTCATCAGTAGATGACCACTTAAGGATACTGAATTTTCTTTTTTTATGTTTAACTTTAATTAACATCCGAATTCAATGAATGTTTTTTTTATAAGCTCTATGCAAGTCTGTTAACGAGACAAACCAGTATTTTTTCTTGTACAATGTTTGAATAAAATATATGAAATAAAATAAAACTTCGAATAAGAGATTTAGTAGTTGACCATCTAAAAACTAGTAGATGACCATATTTTGCATTAGTAGTTTACCATTCAGATTCTTAAGTGTTAATTGGGTTATTTGTAAAATAAGAAGCAAATTAAGACTTTTTCTTTCTTTTGACTTGTTTTTGATGAATTTCTTTGTAAATGTAACTTTGTAAGTGTTATTCTTGGTACACCGATATTTTGCAGCCGTTCTTATGGGTGTTTTAAGAAGACGAAAATTCTTTAGATTCTGCCGATAGAATTACAACTTCAGTATCATTTAGGAATGCTCCCTTTTTCCCAGACATCACAAGGTGACAAAGTGGTTTTAGTAACTGATCATACCTTACAATGAAGATGTTTAAATAATATTAACTTATTGTAAAAGTAAATAAAATAGTTCATTCTAATGAATGCTGCCCTTCATATTATGTTATTGTGTACAGTATACCTAGTCAAGTCATAAATTCTGTCACATGTTTAATATAAAATAATTGAAACAAGTTTATTCATTATGTAACTATTTATATACCAAAATGAACTTAACAAAACATAGATTCTTATGACACTAAAGTTTATTCAAAATGACCTCCGTGATTTTGAATACAGGCTTTCAATCTGCGCGGCCAGTTGTCTATCGCAGCACGAACGAGGTCCATGTCAATATCGGCGGCTGCCTTAATCAAGGATGTCTTGAGTGACTCCAAATTGGGATGAGGCTTTGAGCACGCCTTTTCCTCCAAGTGTTGCCATATCTTGTAATCTAACGGATTCAAATCTGGACTGGAGGAGGGCCAGTCTTCGTGCCGGATGAAGTCGATTTCACGCGCCGCCAGCCAGTCTTGTGTGCTCTTCGCTCTATGAGCTAGCGCCGAATCTTGTTGGAATACCCAGTGCCTGTTATTGAACATCATATGAGAAACAGGTTCCACAAGGTTCGTCAGGACTGTATTTTGATACACAACTGCATTCGTTTTTACACCTTTCTCACAAAATTGTACCTCTGTTAAGCCCCAATAAGAAACTCCCAACCATACCATCAACCATCCTGGTCAATTACTAGAAAATCATGGTAAAACGGACTCAGTAGTGGGCCACCCCCACATCTCAATCTTGTAAACAAATTTTCGTATTTTAAATACCCTGCTACCTCAATGAATCCTAAACGAATGAGAAAAACAAAACACTTACCATCAACAAGTTTCAGATTCAGTCCTTAAGAAAATTGTTGCAAAAAAACAAAGATTAGATTTATAGTATGTCATCTATACATATAAATAAAATTGAAGTGTCTGTTTTAAGAGTGAAAATTAAAAAAATGTCCTACTACATATCGTTATATACACGATACCTGTGCCGAAATGATATTTAAAAATTTTTTGTCTGTCTGTCTATTTGTTCCGGCTAATCTCTGAAATGGCTGGACCGATTTTGACGGGACTTTTTTTGTCAGGTAGCTGATATAACAAGGAGTAACTTAGGGTACATTTATTTTAGAAAAATAAAGTAATGTTGCAATGCCCGCGCGCAGCTCACGCGCATGCCACCACTGGCCTTCACGTCAGGCGCCTCCCACCACTGGCCTTCACGTCAGGCGCCTCCCACCACTTCTCCCACCAACGAATCAATATCACATTTACAAAATATTGTATATAAAGAAATTTTTCATTAAAGCTAATACAAACAACTGATAATAAATGATAATTAAAATTTCATCATGGGACTGAATGAGACGGGACATAAACCGGATATAAAGGGACGGGAAATATAGTCGACAGCGCGCGGGAAATACAGTTAGTTCGCGAAATAATATGTTGTTGCCAAATCTATACTGGACTCAAAAGCTATCTGCACCCGGGCAAGCCGGGTCCGACCGCTAGTTCAACATAAAATTGACGGGCATTTGGAATACACGAAAAAAATTAACGCGTAGTTTGCGCGCTTCGTTGATCAGATGGTAGCACTGACTACTTAATATGGAATTAGTTTTAAAATATGCTACGAATTATTATTTTATCGGTTTATGTGCATTATTGGTCAACTACTGGTACATGGTCCATTACTAGTAACCTTACCTGAAGTGCTAAGACTAGAAAAAACAGTGTGACTTCCTTCTTTATAAAATTGTACCAGGACGCAATGAATACCTAACTGCATTATTTGAACGCTAGCATGACGGTGTTCCTGTTCCTAGAGAGTACGACCTATATTTAATTTTTTACTCAAAATTCAGTTTCTTACAGATGTGGTAATAGAATCCTCGAGAATTTTATCGGAATACTTCGTCTCGAGCAGTAAGTGATTATATTAAGTACAAAATAATACATTTATTTTTATTTTTCTATCAACCGTGGATAATTCTGAACCTATATCCAGTTTAATTGTGCCAATAACATTCTAGATTATAAGGCCATGGCTCGAGAAGCATTGATATCAGAGATGCAAAGACGTGGAAACGAGATATTAATAGAAGTAGATGGAGCCGCCGAGACGTTCTTTTTCTCTGCTCAAAGGTACAGACGTACAGTCAGCAACATAAGTCGCTACACAGTCACGAGATTTGGAATTGTCTTATCATCCAAAATAATAATTATTTTCAATATCGTATGGCACTTCTCGGCATAGATGACTTTACTTGGTTATATTTTACGACTACAGAGTAGTAGGTACGTACAAATTTTAATTCATAAAAAGGTTATCAAAAAATGTGAAGTGTTCAGCGACTTATGTTGCTGACTGTACATTTAAAGCGCACTACACCTTAGTCGCCGACCCGCCGGCACATGTCGACAATTACTATTTGTTGGCGGCATAGTAGGCTGCTTCACTCATTGCATGTCAAAAGTCTTTATTGACGACATGTCGCCGGCCCGAAATGACACGATCATTTTTATGACGATGTTAAAGTTGATTTGATTGAGATTGTCTATTCGAAATCAGCAATAGTTACTTATCACAGTTTCTAATAATTGTATCAGGCTAATATAATTTATAGTGGTTAGTAGTACCTTCGATCAAATATACACAAGATACACAGTTCCCTGTAAAAGTTCTGTTAAAAAGTGGCACCGATGCATGACATGAAAAAAAGTAAACAAAAAGATCACATATACCAAATATATTAACACAAATTCCACCTAATTTCTGGAGCTTAAAGTAGCTTTTCACATAATATTGTATTAAGTTCTGCGACTTTTTAGAAGCAACGGTCAGTGCGTGACTGAAGGCGAAAGAGTGCTTAAAGCACTCTTTTTTGGTGCCATTTTCTAAGCGGTCATGTTGTATCTAGTGTATATTTGATCAAAGAGTAGTACCTATAATATACAGGGTATATCAAGACTGCTACCGAAAACGAAGCTGAGTGGTAGTTTTAGTGACTTCAGATACAATGCAACCAAATTTTTTGCAACAAATTGTGACGAATTTTTTTTTGTTATTCTTTTTCAATCGTCGTATTAGGATCGTAAATACATAGTTTTTTCTTAAATAATAGTGTACACCCTTTTATTTTTAAAGACGCTATGGTATGCAAGACTTTAAATTGTCAATTTAGCAAAAACTATGGATTTACCACCTAAAATTGATGATATTGAAAAATTAATAAAAAAAATTGACGCGTTTCTTAGCGAAATTTTTAGTTGCATTGTGTTTGTAGTCACCAAAACTACCACCCGGCTTCGTTTTCGGTAGCACTCTTGATATACCCTGTATTAGGTGAATTCGTGTGGAACAATAATAACTCCTTTACAGGTTGAAGAAAGCGCAATCCTTGGAAGTGAAGGAACCGTGCAGTCAAGTAGCTTATTTTTAAACAAAAAGTTAGATGAGATGATTAGATGCCGCTCAATGGCTAGAAAGCTATCTGCGACAATGAAAGGTAAAGGATATTAGACGGTTAAATACATTTCTGTTTTGCTGTCATATTTGAAATAATTAAATAATGCTTGGCTGTAGATCACGTGAAAGAGGCGTCTGAATATTTATCTGAAGTTGTCACGAAGCCAGGTAAGAAAACTGGACACTTAAGATAAAATAACTAAGTATATAAATGACTAATTAATGTAAATTAATGTTATGAAATACGGTTTTTAGACGAGCAAATCGAGGCCTACGTCTCTTTACTGGGAGAAATGGAAGTCGCTGGGGACGCGCTTCTTATTGAAGGAAATATTCCCAAGTCTTACAAGGATTCGGCAGCTTAGTAAGCCTTATACTATGCCTATTTCATTTCAATTTATTGGTTCATCAGGCTCTATTGGTTTTTATAAGAACTGCTCTTGTAAACTTACTGCTACGACATCATGTCCATTTAATTATAAAGCCTTTCTCGTCACCCTTTTTTCATATCCAGTAGAACTATAATAAAAATTGTGAAAAATAATGAAATGGGTTTACATATATTTATCGCATTAGTAAATGTGTTCTGGAGAGGCGATCGCGTCGTTGCAAACGTAGCATGGAACGCCCTCTGATGGCGCTGGACAAGAGAGCCGGTAGCAACTGGATGCATAAAGCAGTAGGCCGAGCTCTGGGCGCACCTTAGTAAAGGGCTATATCCAGCTGTGGAATGCAACGTGCTGCTGATAATAATGTTGATGATCTTTACATAATATTAAGTTTTAAATGTATAAACATGCTCGGAGAGCTATGATAAAATATCGCTACTTTTGCCGCAGCCTACGGCAATTGACATCATTTGAAGATCTAATTAAACGCCCAGATACAACACTACAGGTGTCCATTGAAGGAAAACTGAAGAATATAATGGCTAATGTTACGGCGACTGGCTATAGTAGGCCGGTTATGGACGGTAAATAAATGTTTTATAGTAATATTCCTGACTATTTGTACAATTTTGTCAATGTTTGTTCAAATAAACATAAATACGACATTTTTTGTATCATAAAAATAATAATTAAATAAAAATAAATAAATATGGACTATACCACACCTATCTCAACCATACTCTCGAGTGTAGAGGAGGCCCGTTACCTGCAGTAGGACGTATATGAGCTTATACAGAAATAAATATGTCCTATAATTATATAGAATTTATATTGTTTTAGGTGTTATCAGAGATTCGACGCGCCTTCTGGTATCTTACATTATGCTTCAAGGTTCGTAATACTATTTAGTTTTGTTCAAATATAATGTACATAATACAGATAATGTATATAAAAATACAAACAGAATAAAGTCTAAAATATTTAACTAACCGTAGGTGAGAAGACAGAAGCACTGAAGATCGTTATTGAAAAAATGGAACAAACTGGAGAATGCGTGCTACTCCGTCACGGGAATATGCGGAAGTCTTACGTAGAAGGAGCCAATAAGTTATTACTCAAACTTTTAACCACCTTTCACATTCAATTCGTTTTATCTATTTCCAATAATCCGTCATTATCAACTTGTTTTTAACTATAACGGTATTATTTGCCATCGATAGATTTATATTTATATAAAAAATCTGCTGGCTGCTGTTCTCGTCAGAAGATTCGTGATTAAACAAAACGATGAAGTCCTCTTGAGCATCTGTGTGGTGAACTAACAAAAACCTTATATAATGCGTTGTCTATGTGTCCATGAGAAGTATTTAGATAGGTTTTAGCAGTATTCGCCAATATAGTGTGTTACTATAAAATGTCTAGATTGCGCGGCAAAACTACCGACCAACTAAGCGTTCCGAGCGCCGATCCCGTGGTGTCAAGAAAGATACAAATAAAACTCACCAATTTAATGCGTGAATGTACACCAGCCAAATATGAGCAGCTAATGGATGGTAAGAATAAAAAAGTCTGTATTGCGTGCATATTACAAATTATCTTAAAATTAAACAGTTTTCAAACAAAATACCTATTGCAGATGTCATCGAAGATGCTACAATGTATCTAGCTGTGCACTTCTTGCAACCACGTAAGTGCTTAATATTTTATGAAGCTTTTAAATCCGTCCTAAGATGAGTGATTCTTATTTATCAGCCTCGTTTAACTGTTGTTTAATTCTTTTTACTGTTTCTTACAGTTTGTTACTCGTTTCGTTTTACTGTTGTTCTTAATGATATGTATAATGTGTTTGTGCAGATATAATCCAGGTGTGCAAGTGCATGAAGAACGTGTTCGTGCAGTGCGAGTTGTGGTGCGACGAGATCCTGCGGCGCGTGGCGCGACCGTGCTGCACGTGCTCGCGCCACATCTCTGCGCAGGCGCTGCAGGACCTGGCGCCCGCGCAGCGCCTGCGCACCAGCCCTAGCTCCTCCCACGCCTACGCTCCCGGCCTCGAGATCTCACTCACCGAGTGCCCCGCCAGGCCCACCAGATCACTACGACGCAGCGAAAGACCCACCAGGCTGCCTTGTCCCGCTCCCAACCCACTGAAGGATGTCGCCAGTCTACCACGTCCTATCTTTTCTACTCCACTGACTATAGCCGACAGAGTCACTTTCAATCCAGTCCTACGCGGTTTTCACCCCTCTCTCCATCCGATTCATTAGTAACGCCCAATACTCCGTCGCCGTCGTGTTTGTCCACATCCCCTTCGGTCTCGCCCATGCGTTCTTACTTTTTTGGTAAGCGCACCGAAAACCTTCAGATTTTGGAAAGAGAGATAGATTCCCCTAGCTATGATGAATCTTCGCGGAACCAAATGACATCTAGCACCTCGTCAAAAGTATCATTCCATACCCCAGCAAGTACAAATAATAATACCAGATCAACTCCTGAGACGTCGGAAAGGCCTTTCTGGCAAACCCCAACAACTATGTTCGCGGAATATTCAAGGGACTCTAGCTGGAAGACACCACAAGTAGACCCCAATTTGACACAGAGAAGAATAAGCCGCTTAAAATCGGATACAGTACACGTGAGTTAACGTTAAGTTTATTTTTTCCTGAGCTACATGGAATCAAATAATTGATTAATGAGTGTGAACTACACAGCGATGTATAGGTTACTATATATACCTAACCTTAGATACATAGCCAGAAAATAAATAAAAAGTGCAATAAATAAATTCTAAGTATTATTCGTCTCCGAATATATTTCAGGAGTTAATTTCTTTCTAGTTCTATTAATAACAGTGTAAGAACAATGCTTGCAGTATAATAAAGGATTAACCTTACTAGGTGCACCGATAATATCGACGGACCAGATGTCGGACTGGCACGCCATGATGGTGAGCCTCATGTGGAACGTTCAGGCATGGCGGGGACTGGATCCAGGAGAATATAGACCGAGCTAAGGCTTTCCAACGACTCCCTGCACAACGCAACGGTACTTTCCTACTACACTCTGTTTATTTTTGCAGTCTCTTTAAAAATAAATGACTCGACGTAATTGTGTGGAGAATAAGGAACTAAATATAACATATTGTTAGCTTACATGACCGATTAAACATTGCCACTATGAGGATAGATTTCTGAGTTTAAATATTTTATAAATTTTACGTTCATTTGATCCTTCTGTGATCTTTTCTAATATTCAATATTCTACAACTATAAGTACCTATAGAATGTTTGTTTATGAATCAAAGCGTGATATTTCAATCTTTTCGGATCAGATGTCGAAGAAGGTTGGGTCACGTTCCAAAGAAGAGTTGCAACAGAAGCTTTACAATGGCGACAATACAATACGTTTAGTCGGCAACTCACTTTACGATTGGTGTTACGCTACCGTGATAAACAGGTATGATACTAATATAAATGTTGTACCTGCCATGGAAACTGAATTCATCGTAATTTTTTAACTTCCTCAGTATAATACTTTTTATGACTTCTCTTGTTTTCAAATATATTTATACAATTTAACTTAATGTTTGCACGTACACCTAATAGATTTCAGAAATACTGAACTGATTCAAAAGTTGTGCAGTTTTGTATTTACAGTCAGTCCCATAAGCTATCTCCCTTCTAGATTCATAAAATAAATAATACTTTGTAGATAGTATCTCCGACTCGAGCCACTGTGAAGACGCAAGCCTACATGGATTGTCAGAGGGAGATGTTGGATATCATCGACATGTTCAACAGATGGACTCAATGGCTGACTTTGGTTGTAAGTAGCATCGTCTATCATTCTAATCATATACCCGAAGATTTTATGTCCACTATTAAAATACATCTAATTAGTCCTTATCTCCATAATAAATCTTCGTTATTCACGGATAACTTTATAGATAAAAGAAACGGATTCTCTTAAGCAGATGTGAATACAGATGTCCCGTTGCAAGAAATGTAAGTTCCACTTGCTCTTGATACAACTAATAAAATTAGTTTTTTGTTCTTTGTAGTGAATTTATCATGTATGTATAAAATAAGAGCGAGATAAAGAGGGTATAATAAATGAGTAATATACCTAACATTTGTGTAACAGGCGTTGGAGATATTTTAAAACAAAGATTGAGGAATACGCTGATGATTGGGAGAAGTACAACTTGCACCTAAAAGTATGCTGGGAACAAAAATACAGATCACTTATTACAGGTAAACATACTGTAAACGAGGTCATAAGTAAAACTCCAAAGAAATGAGTTGTGAGTAAGAGTAGTGTAAAACTTTCGATTATAATTCTAAATGTTCAATAAACCTAACCGAACCTATTTTCTTGTCTTTATGCACCCAAGACTACTTACTCTATCTCTCTCCTTTCTCTTATCTCCATCCAAAGGTTGCCTGGAGGAGATTGCCTAGTGCAATAAGGCCGGCGATTATTCTTAATCTAATTTTAGTTTATATATTTCTTTTTATATTTACAATAAGAATATAAATAAATAAATAAAAGCCTAGTGTTAAGATAGGTCGATCTGATGACTAAGAATCATTCCCATAAACATTTATATTCAATAATAGATCGGTTACTTGATTAATTTCTTAATACCCTTGGTTTTAGATTATATACTCGTCTAGATTGAGCAATGTCAACAAACGATGCGCTAAAACTGTCCTCACTTTCGTTGATATGTGTGAGTACCGGTCGTGTACTTATTGTAATCCAACTGTCAAGGTGTGTGTGTTTAGGGATGCCTACTCCAGATTATTAACTTAACTTTTCCCCACTATTTGATAAACAAAATAGGTTAAATAAAATATTTTTCTTTATTTAAAGTAATCATACTATTAATTATATTTATAACGCATTTTAGTAAAAACAATAAAGATCTAAACCCATCTCCTAGTGTTTGTTTCCGAATAGAATTAACTCTTTGGATTTATTGCCTGGGCTGTTATCTGATTTCTGTATTTATGTAAAATATAAATCATCATAAGTAAAATGTTCAGAACACATGACTGAAGTCTTGTGAGGCTCCGAATGGTCTTTTTGTTTCCGCTGTGTATTGTCTCTCCAGCAATGTGCTAGTACGGAATCCGTAGGAAGTCTAAAAAATATTAGAAAGAATTAAAAAATTACTATAAAGTGCATGACGTCATGGGTTTCATTCATATTGTGTAGGTAAGTTATTATTTACTCATTTAATAAATAATGCCATTCTTCTTGTTGTTCTTCTGATCGAAATATGATGTAATGATATTTGTGTTTTATCTCCCATAGTTTCAACAAATCTTCCTAGTAATAAATTGACAACACTGGCCAATGAAACTTATCTTCAAAATAACGAATTAAAAGTTCATGTTTTCTTCAAATAATAGTGGTTTAACAATAACGTTACCGATAGAAAGTAATATTTGTATTATTATACAGTTTTCCCACATAATTGCGATACAATTCGACATCACAAACCGGCATAATTAATTATTTTTCGGGAGCACGTTATCCATATGTAGTTCAAATGACACTGACGTACGTGAGAAGCGGGTCTACCAAATTTGGTAGACTTTATTTGAGCCGTGCGGTGAGGTGTGATGTGTCATCTAGACGAGTTTAAAATCTAAGACCCTTGGTGGTAAATCACACCTTTAGAATAAATCTTATTTTTTGGGAAACGTTCCTTAAAGATTTGTAACATAAGAAATTTTGTACTTATGGAAGATATATCTAAAAAACCGATTTATACATCTTTCTGCATTTAATGCGTCAATAGGCCCTTCTTTAATGACGGGTCGATAGGTCATTTTTGGCCAAAATATCCTTAAAAGCCAATATATATATTGCCAAAATAAATAGCCAATATATATATATATATATTGGCTTTTAAGGATATATATACCGGGTATCTCAAGACTGCTACCGAAAACGAAGCCGGGTGGTAGTTTTAGTGGCTACAAACACAATGCAATTAAAAATTTCGCATAGAAACGCGACAATTATTTTTTATGATTTTTTAAATATCGTCATTTTGGGTGGTAAATCCATAGTTTTTGCTAAAATAATAATTTAAACTCTTTTATACCTTAGAGTATTTATAAATAAAAGGGTATACACTATTATTTTAGGAAAAAAATTATTTACCACCCAAATATGGCCATAGGAAAAAAATAACAAAAAAAAATTGACGCTTTTTTTTGCAACTTTTTCTGTTGCATTGTGTCTGAAGTCGCTTAGACTACCACCCGGCCTCGTTTTCGGTAGCAGTCTTGATATACCCTGTATATTTGGTTTATGTCACTCTAATTCTAAAGATACGATATGATTAACACGTTTATGCAGACTGGCTACCGGATTGGAAACAGTCGGGCCCGGTGTGGGTGGTGAGCGCGTGCGGAGCGGTGCCCAGCGGAGCCGTGGCGGCTGGTATCTTCGACGGAGAGGTGGTCTGGGTGGCGCGGACCACACACAAGTACCTATTCATATTCTAACTGCATAATCAAATGATGTAATATCGACTGATATTACTTCTGGGTCGAAATTTGGTTCCTATAAATATTCTAGTTGTATTTGTGGCAATTTACTGAACTATCCAGAATTATTTACGATCTACCTTGTATGTTTGCTATTTTAGTTCGATAGTAATAATTACAAATAAATAAATACAACCACGCAAACGCTTCCAACAGGTCATTGTGGAGATCCTTGGGGGAGGCCTATGTTCAGCAGTGGACTTCCTGTGGCTGATATGATGAAATACAACCAACAGTCAACATATATACATAGTCCTGATTTCACGAAGATCGTGTCTAGTCGGTATCAGGAACTACGAGCGTACTTTTCGGTCTCATAAACACCCAAACCCGAAAGAAATATTTGTGGACGGCACAAACATTTCTCTCGGCGCGGGGATCGAACCAACGGCCTCTCGTTTCACAGGCAGCGTCTAACCGCCTAAGCTACGGAGGCTTTCTAAATGAATTAAAAAGAGTTAGTGATAATTGGACTTGAATTGTGTGCAGATGTAACGTTCTGCCGGCTGCGCTTCATCCTTCCAAGCACTGCTGTATTGTATACGCTGATGGAGATGTGCACCATTACACCAAATATCAAGTAAGTGCATTCCCTCTAAATTTTGATGAGTTTTATCTCATGGTTCTATGACCTGTATGTGTGATTTTAATTTGATACTAAAATAGGGTATTTTTATGGACAAGAAAGGAGGTTGGAAACTCGTAACACATTGGTTTAAAAGTTGCGAGGAAACGCTTAGAATCATCCCCAATCGCAAGAAGTGGATTGAAGAATCTTATGAACCAGAAGTCTCTCCAAAGACAGTCTGTTATTGGAAGCAGCCTGCACCCAGTGACTTGCTGCAGTATTCTCGCAAATCCTTTGCAAAACAGTGTTAAGCTTATGTCGGTTGGTGATGACGCACTACGCCCGCAGGTGATGTGCAACGCGTCGGTGCGGTGGGTGGCGTGGCGGTCGGGCGCGGTGGGCGCGCGCGCGGTGCGCGTGTCTCGCGGCGTGCACGTGGGCCGCGTGCTGTACCGCGGCTCGCACCTGCTGGGCGCCGTGCTCGCGCCGCACTACCGCTGCCACGTCATCATCTTCGCCAGGCCCTTCGCATTCAACTGCTACGAACTGCTAGTACTCGCCAACGACTGACGTCACAATTATGACGCAACGGACACTAAATTCATCTTTGAAATTGTACGCGCTGGTGAAATTGTCTTGTACGGTGTAGGATTGTGGCGATTTGCTGTTGGCTTTGATAATGGTTGGTTTGACTGCAAAAGTATTGTTTTACATGTTTTTATACAACGTTTTTGTGATTTTAGGTTTTTTATTTACAATTAAAAATATTATATAAATATTTTTGGTTTAATTTACAGAATTCCATTATGTAGATTTAACTGTTCTGACAATTTGCGCCATCGTCAGCTTTCTCTTCTAGTTTGACTCGCTCAATAATTCCTTTCGTTCCCGATAGGCGCACCATGTCGCCTGTTTTGAATACATCAGTAGCACCTGCTGCTCCCACAATGCATGGTAAACCATACTCGCGGGCAATTACAGCTCCTGTGTAGACAACACGAATAACAATATTTACTGTGACGATTACTATACCCAAAAACATTTCACCAATTAAGGCATCGTAAACATTTGTTGTCTACAATCTTAGGTTTATGAAAGGATACTCTCAATTAGGACTCTCTTGTAACTATTTATAATTATGACGATATAAATACGCACCGTGGGAAATCAACCCGCCCAGCTCAGTGACTATACCCGTCAGTAAGGGGAAGTAGGGTGACCAGCCGATGTCCGTTGCTTCTGTTATCAACACATCACCTTGCTGCAGTTGGTCAATCTGAAACACAACATACGATTCCATGTCCTAGTTTATCGTGGCTCTGAATAGAAATATATCAGAGTTAGCAATTTCTTTACTAACAGTTTTCACTTATGAATTTGCCGGAGAATAGGGAAATATTTACTTCAATAAGTAACAGTGACAGACTTTTAATGTTTCCGCCCTCTCACACAGAGCTTTCACAAAGAAATATAACGACATTAACAAACAATTTTGTAAAAAGCGTTGATGGTATTATTACTGATCACTTAGATCAAAATATAAAATTACCTCAGATAAGTCCTTGACGACACACGCTCTGGCGATGACCTCGCCGCCAAACACAGATGTGGCTTCTATCTTCACATCTCCTGCAGTCACCGACGGACCTTTGGTTTCGAGGGGCACAACCCATCCAGTATTTATTTCCGCAAACTTCAACTTTGTCCAAGACGGGTAGTATTGCTGACGCTGCAGAGCTCTAAAATATTGAGTGTTTCATTGATCACATTTCACAATTTTACATACATATATTTAATCATTTGACATAAGCGCTTTTATAGTATTATCTTTATTATTTTTACCTATTGAGTATTGTACCAGATATCTTTAGGGTGTTTTTCTTTAAATTCATGGTCAACCAGCTTTGTGGTTTTATTAAAAAGCTACCAATATTCTAATTATCCGAAAGTACGGTAGGGAGGGGTTAGGCCATATAGTCCAGTAAGGTGGCCTAGTGCGGGTTGACGGTTACTCCGGGTTACTATTAAATTCTTAATTAAATTATTAGAAATTCTCACGATGTTTTCCTTCGTCCTTATGCGTGGTAATTGACGACCACACACATGACTCCAAAATCAAAAATGTGCACTGGGATTTGAACTCGATCTGATTCTGTTATGGTGTAAAATAAAATCTCTTACTTCTTTAAAAGCGCAGGATCTCTAGTTTTGATGTAGTTCTGGAGCTCATTTAGCCGGAAGAAGAAAATAACGTCACGATTTGGTATGTACCATTTCCGAACAAGTATGTCGGCTAGACGCAAGAACACGACACGGACTTTGTGTATAGCCAGTATCAGATGAGCCTTGGTTCCTTCTCGATGGATTACTGTGCTTCGACATAGAGGTAGCACCCACGAAAGTATTTTCCTAGAAATCAACAGAAAAGAGAATCTTTTAATTTGAATTTTCGTCATATTTCCGAATTGTAAATATCACAGGTATCTACATAATTTTCTAATACAATTATCTACACAATTTTAAATATTCAATGATGACAACATTATTTCAATTGACCATCGTTTCATACCTCGTGCTAGCTTTTTTAGGACTCTTCAAAGATGCGACGATTTCCGCAGTGGATTTAGGTTTATGAGGTTCTTCGGGTGTGGCACGTAAACTTTGTAATACCTTCATCATTTCTTCAGGTACTAAGATCCACGGTTTAGTGGATAAATCAAACTGTAAATAATAATAACGACTCTTGATTATCTGAATAAACATTTTTAATACGCTGATTTTTCAAGAACTTAATATCAGATTGCATTAGTATCAATTAAGGACTATACCATTAATCCGAAGTATTAAATCCGAAATATATATAATTATATCGAGCAAACTTTCACTCTATTCTAGTTTAAATATTGACTCACTTCCATAATAGCTCTATGCCCGTGATGCTCCAAGAATACGCATACATCGAGATATACATGTGGCAAATTCTTTTTCAACCAGGCCATGGCTTCTTTGGGGTTTAGTGCGCGGAACTCATCGTACATTCCAGAATGTTCTAACTGCCGCGCCAGTCTTGCTAACGCTTGAGGCACCTCCGCTGATAACACATCTCCAGCATTTAGTAACGTGCCGATTTCATTGCACATTTCTGGTGTGAAATCTATGGAGGAAATGATAGGTTGAGATTTAAGATTAACTTAAGATTAGTAATTTTAAATGTGAGGTTACATATTCGTATTCGATGTTTAGAATCATCACTGAGATTCTGCGCAGATTTGAAATTTGAATACGTAGTTTTTCATCTTTTGCCGGTGGGAGACCTATCTAGATTGCCTAATACATTTCAGTTACTATCGTTGGATAGTGAACAACTAATTGCAGTTAGTCATTCAGATATAAAGCACGATCGTTCGCCAACTGATATTATATCCGAACGGTATTACACCACATTAGCATCTGATGCCGAATAGGCGGTCATGTTCTCGAGCTAGTCTATAAAACATACACATATTGCACAACATAGGAGAATATCTACCTGAGTTGCCTTCTAAAAGTATAGTCATAGCAATAAACTGACTAGATGTGCTTGCAGTACTCGTTATGCTGTGGTTAACTACAAACTTTTCCATTACAGTATCCAATTTCGAGATTACATCCAATAGTGAGGCAATATCGTGTGCTCCTTCGCCAACAGACATTTTGGAAGATAATTGTATGGACTCTTTCATTCTCTTTTTAGATGTGGTAAGCGACTGAAATTGACAATTGTATAAGTAGTGATAACTTCTCATTCGATGAAGACAAAACACGATGTAATAAAGTTATATATTGTATATTATAAAGGATTGTTGATGAAAATATATTATGTATGTGAATTGGATTGTTTCAAACTACTAGTTCAAAAGGTTTAAACGCCATAAACTCCTTTCCGAATCATGTTAATCTTTACCACTGCTTTTTACACTGATATCACCTTAATATAATCAGTTGAAGGTTTTGAAAAATTACAAAATGATTTAAAAGATGGCTACTTACTTTTACCAATGTTTTAATCATAACCAATTTATCAGACCAGTGTGGGCGTCTTCTATGTTTTGCTATTCTTAATATCTCTTCATCAGCTACCTTGTGACCATTAACGGCCATTTCTACCATCCGTATATTTGTGTCTATCTCTTCGGGAACTCTTCTGTATATCGTCTGTAAGTGGAAATAAAATCCAACGTTACTGTAATTTTTTGCCCAATCTTGTAAAATTTATAACAATTCTAAACACAAAAAAAATTTCATCGAATTATTGTGCCCTCTTAGCTATAAATTATTAAAATAATGATTTTGATAATGGTTTCTTAGATTTACGCGAATGTTACACATTGAAATAATACATTGTGGAATAGGTTTCATTTTTACATTTCTTAACTTCGCGACGTTTAGATTGCCTTACAGCTTTCATGGTCACGGGACAGACTGAAGTTTTAGTCATCCACTCAGAGTCTGTTACAATTTAACAACCGTTATTTTACAATTATATTATTTTTATAAAAAAATTGATTTGCGTTACTGGGAAATGGCAACAAAACGCATCTATTGAGGTCAAACTAAACAAATAGAAACATAAGCACAGGGCAAAGGTTATTTAACTTACATTGTAAAGAGCGATAGCACATCGATTGTGGGTGATGAGGATACTATTGTCGAAGCCGCTGCCGTTGGTACCGATGGTTCTGTCCATGCCTTTCGATAGAGGTACCAACATGCAATCGTAACTCAGTGGTGTTATTGGTTTTGGTAATACCTTAAAAAATAATTATGAGTTTCTTAGACATTTCAATATTAATGGGTCGTATCAATAAGTGTCATTCCCTTAATTAACTTTCAATTTCTGAAACAAAATCTCAAAAAAAGTATTTAAAACCAGGGACCGAAACCCGCTCTACATTACGGTACGGTATCGACGAATTTCGGTTACCTTTACGACTTAAGTAACCGCTATGACACATTATAAAGGTAATCTTGTATACGGTAACCGTTTTAATACCGGTAACCTAAAAAGACCTTGATACAAAAGAAAACGCGTTATTGTTGCATAACAAATAAATATCATACTTGTCGTGTTGTTTACATAATATCGCTGGAATCGGTTCATTTTTTGGGTGTAATTGTGTTGAAAATAAAATGAAGTAAGTGGGTGGTGTAGTGCCATTATGTTTATTAAGACACGGCAGTATAACCACATGAACCACACACAGGCACTGCTCGCGCTTTGACTTGTGACGAACGGCGCGTTAAACATAGAGGTAATCTTTATTTCGGTTCCCTTTAAAAATTCCGGTATAATTTTTTTCGGTTGATACCAAAATATACCAGTATTTTCGTTACCGGTTTCGGTCCCTGTTTAGAACTAGGTGTTCTGTACCTAGTAATGATCTCAGTCCAAAGAGCAATTTTTTTTTGGATGGAAGTGTTAAGAACCTAATAGAAAATCAATTTGTCGTAAGATTTTAATGCCGCCTAAAATGGCGCTAGGCTGGACACGTATTTAAACTTGTGGGCTAGAGACAAATCGGAATGTCTATTAAAAAGGAAATTGATGATTCTACCTCGCCAGTGTTACCAAACGTGGTAAGCTCGTCATCTGACATGATGGGACAGTCAAGTTCGTGCAGCAGTTCTTCGTCAGTCCACCGTTCCAGTGAGGTTATAGGCCGCGCTTGCAGTAACCATATTTCATTCTGTAAACAGTACATAGATAAATGATTTTAGTGTTCTGCCTTGATCATAGACAGCCTCCGTGGCGCAGTTGGTTAGACTCCGGCTGTGAAACGAGAGGCCGCGGGTTCGATCCCCGCACCGAAACAAATATCTGGTGAACCACAGGTATTTCTTTCGGGTCTGGGTATTTGTGAGACCGAAAAGTCTCTCATAGTTCCTGATACCCACGACACAAGATTCGATCTTAGTGTGGGGTCAGGACTATGTATGGGACAGCTGGGTATGTTCGAGCAACCAATTCCTTGAAAACTTTACAATATTAAACATCTAGATCGTATTACTCAACGTTTACTGCGTAAAGATACTGCATTTCGTCTTGATTAAAATTTAGATCAACCTAAACTGAAGCCATCGATTTTCAAATATACCATTTTTGGTTATTGTTATCGCTATAACTTAATTTTATTTTCGACATTACATTAATGCCTTTCAATACTAACCTCAGTTACAGCCCATTCGATGTCCCTTCCCGCTCCCCACAACTCTTCCTGTACGACTCCCAATCTAGCGAGCTTCAATGCTTCGGCTTCGGTTATACAAGCCGTACTTCTTTCATTTTCGGGTACGTCCACCATGACAATTCCATCGCCAGCTGTCGCTACTCGTTGTTTCTTCGATCCCAGATCAGTCTTTAAGATACTAAGACATCCATCCATTTCTCGTTTTACGATTATTGTATCTGGTTCTACAGCACCGGAGACCACACTCTACAAATAACAATAGTTTATTGAAAAATATCCAGGTGACGTCAGTTTTTTTGCGAAGTTAACGTTTTTTTTTTTTATAATGGCCTGCCATAGTGGCTGCATTGCACCTGATGGTAAGTGCCAATGCCGCCCAGGCAGAGTATCCATTGGCATCGGACGGCAGTCCCATGCCAATGGAAACAGTTATGCCGGCCTGCTAAGGTGCCTCTTCACACCACGGCGGAAGGACCCAGGATTGTAGGAAGGAGGGAACACGTGAGACGGCAAACAATTCCACAGCCTGACGGTGCGGCACAAAAACGAATTCGAGAACCGTTTGGTTCGCGCCGGGATGGTGTGGACCGTCAAGCTATGGCTTCGCAAGCCAGCACGCGTGGTTCTGGTTAGGAATGGAGAGGAGGGGATCAAGTGGAACAATTCTTCAGAGCACTCACCGTGATACAGGCGGTAGAACACGCTTAGAGAGGCGATATCTCTCCGAAGTTGTAGCGACTCTAAGTTGCTCGTAACGTCTGCATCATTCACAATGCGGATGGCCCGCCGCTGCAATCCATCCAAGGCATCGAGCAGGTACTGGGCGGATCCATCCCAGAGGTGCGAGCAGTACTCCATACCCGGCCGGACCTGCGCTTTATATAAACGACAAAGCTGACCGGGCGTGAAAAACCGACGCACCCTGTTCAGGACTCCAACCCTGCGTGATGTGGCAGTTATTACTCCCTCGATGTGATTGAGATCACAGCGGATATCCACACCAAGGATACTTAGGTCATTCCGCATAGAGAGGGGAGCACCCTGAAGGAATGGGGAGGGGAGAGAACGGGGATTTTTTGCACGTGAACGCACACACCTGGGTTTTTTTAATCTCAGAAAACGATTTTTTCGAAAGAAATCGGTTATAGAGTCCTCTTTTACCACATAATAAATTTGTACCCACTTCACCAAGTCCATAGTTAGCAGTGATGAGTAATCGAGAAGCGTCTCCCGCATCAGGGTGGCGCGTGAACATGACTCCAGCCGCCCGTGGAGTTACCAGCGCTTGCACCACCACGCCGCCGCCACACAGACACGCCTGGCCGTTTTGCCTGCCAATTACAATTAATTATAAAATATTTTACATACTCACGCATCTCATTCCGTTATATATTCTAGTTGGAAGACCTGAAGACCGCAATAATAAAGGGTTGTCGATTACACAAACGTCTATCATGATGCAAAATCTCATTTCATAGAAAGAATTTTGCACACTATGTTTCATGTTTTTTTAACATTTCAGTGGGGCGTTAATATGTGTATTCATGCAGCTAAATTACAGAATAAATATATTTATCATACAAAATAACAAACGCTTCTTAAATTAATAAAAGTCACCGTGTAACGAAGTTTACCTTCTGTAATAGGCGCTCGTAAAAGCGAACATTGAACCCCAGCATTTTTGGACTCCTTTCAAAATATCGTCATCAGTAACACAGCCTAGAATTGTTTCGTTCTGCCCAGCTGCCGATAATGCTTCACTATCTTCACCGACCGCTGTAAAATACAAATTACTTATGACTCTGTTCATTCACCAGCATCCACATGTCTGTGTATCTCTGTATTTTTTGGCAAAATCATGGAATGCTTCATAGCCGTTAAATGAATTATCAAAAAATGATATTCTATAACATTAAGATGTTTCCACACAATGATAAATACCTGAAGACCTGACAGCGAAACGAAGTTCAGGGCCTAGATTTTGCTCAGCAGCCTTGGCCCTCAAGTCTTTTATGTGTGTTAAAATTTCGTCCCTTATATCGTCAGGCAAATAAGTTGTGTCAAAAAATTTTGACGCTCTGTAAACATGAAATTAAATTATATTAATATCACCATAATGTAAAGATTTATGTTCACTATTTCTTCAAAACAAAGTTTGTAGTAGAAATGTCAAGAGTAAGTGCAATCACAAGAGGTAGACAAAGCGAACGAAATCGTTACTTATAAAGATAACGCTGAAATCACCATCAAACGCACAATGTACATTTCATTAGGTCTATATCAACCAAATTAGGGGACTATGATATCGACGGGCACTTACTTTTCACATTTACTTTTAAAGTTAGCTTCATCGTAATTTTCATTAGCTTCTTCAATTTCACGTATCGCTGCTCGTAATTGTGGGTTTGCTGCTAGATGTTGTTCTAAAGCACGGATTGTCAAACAGAATCCTGGAGGCACGCGGTATCCCTGAAATTTTAAGTGTTCAATGTTTTTAAACTATGATACTATAATTGATGCTATAGGTAGATAGCATCAATTATAGTGATCAAGAGTATACGTTGTAAAACTATCCATCATTAGTCATAGTATTATTATAATAATTTAGTCATTTCTTTAGAAGCACAGTAGCACCTGATATTTAGTTATATCATTTACTTATATTTTTCACTCATAGCTTTATTTAACATTTTTTATATAAAGTTATGTTTACTCGACAGAATGACGCTTATGCTTAGCACTGTTAAATCTAATAAAAGTACCTAGGTACTATAGAAACAATGACTTTGATGTTACCTCGTCTCTTTGCACAGACGCCAACAAAGCCAAGGAGGCACCCTTGCCACCAACATAATTGGAACATGCGGCTGCTTTATCTTCAAACGCTAGACAATAGCCAACCTGTCCAGCTTGCTTCTCATCCAACCAGTTCAATAAAGGTGCAGGGGTCAAGCGAACGGAAGGGTGCGAGATTACTGCAATCAGAAAATTTTATAATAATTTTGGGAACTTTCCTATCCTAAACATAAATACCATATATTTTGATATAAGAGTTTACATAAATATCTACAGATTAATACTTCAAAAGAGATAAACAAAATTCCTTTCTCCGTAGATAACGCAAAGTAAAATACCTACAAAATGATGATACCTACTATGTATTGAATAGACTTATCATATCAAGGTGATTGTTTTACACAATCAGTGGGCTTAGTAACAGTGACATCTAGTGATTTTATTATAATTTTTACATAATTATTACATGATATCAAATCGCCTAAAGGTCTGAGTCACGAGTCATTTACTTCATTAACACGGAATAAATTACCGGCAGATTCGTAGCCTAATTCTAGAATGCCAGTTCCGAATTTCACCGTCGATATCCACTACGACTGTTCTATAGACTATATCTTGCTGATAAGGAATTCCGCTGTGTAGTTTGCCACCATCGTCATTGATTCGTAGCACCAATTTCAATTCACGCCTTTTAGCTGTAAATTGTAAAATAATATTTGAACAGGTGTGTTTATTAGTATTATTATTAACATAGTAAACCAAAAATGTATCATATTTACTTGCGCAACATTATTCCAATTGTTAAACAACGTGATAAATGCTAATGATATACATATGGGTTTAGATGTTAATTTCAGAAATTTGTATTTATACCATTGCGTTCTTTGAACTCATTATAGGTATAACTTTAGTATACAAGTACTTTTAGAGCTTCATCTAAGTATCCATTTTTGTTTAGATTAGTAATGATTCCTCAGAAATCGGTTTTTATAATCAAATACTGTTATATCTCGTCTTGGTATTACTCATTAACTTTTATACTTGTGAGTGACACATTACTGCTTTGCATAATCCGTTTGGTTTAATTATATTAATACCAATAACTTACTGCTCACATTTACTGTGTAAGCTTTAGGAATTCCTTCCACGGTCTCGCAAAAGTCTGACATTACCAAATCAGTCGATGTTATGCTCTCCATTGTGAAATCGGGGAATCTGACGCAACCCGATAAACACCTAAAAATTATAGAAGATTAATCGATTAGATATTGAAAATTATATGAACCTGATAATGTTTATCAATTTATGTGACGTGACAAGCGTGCGAGAAGTCAGTGAACAGCAAACTGGTACCCTTGATGAAAGCGGCATTATTTTCTGTGTGATTGCTCTTGAGGTGACCCATGCCACTGTGTCACCTCAAACGTGACATTAGTCTATTTACAGTCATAATTATAGTCATAATGTTCAAAAAATGTAGACTTTTAATTCTAGCTAATACTCATAGTTCCGAGAGAACATAATTTGTGTACATATAAACTCACCCCTCTTTCCCAAAGGTGCTACCAGGACAACCACGGTTCGCTTTATGTGTTCCGCCTTACGATATATCGGGCACAAATGACAATTCCTGACTTCGGACGGTGTAGAAAAATCCAATATCACTGCCCCGACCTGGGACTTGAACCCGAGACCAGGGATCGAAACCGGTTGCAAATAACGGTACCGGTATCGACCAATTTCGGTTACCTTTAAGATTTGGGGACCCGTTATGACGGTAACCAATGCAAATTATAAAGGTTACCCTTATATACGGGAACCGATTTAATACCGATAACCTAAAAAAGACCTTGACGGCAAAAGAGAGCGCATTGGAGAATAGTTACTCATTTCCATATTGTATACCAAGTGAAACATATACTTGGCGTGTTGTTTACCCAATATTCCTGGAATCGGTTCATTTTTACTTGGATGTAATAGTGTTGAAAATAAAAGGAAATGAGTAAAGGCAAGGATTTGGTGTAATGTACTGTATAGTAAAGACATTTTTATATCTCAGTATACTTAATTCAATAAATAAATAGATAGATACCTAAATTCACATAAATAATATTATTTAGTACAAAAACCCTATATTTTTAAATTATAAAACATTAAAATAAGATAAGCCACGCTCCGAGCAAATGACCTTGAGCATTTATGTCTTTCTAATGCCTACTATACACGACGTCGTATTCGGTTGCGTCCGCCGACGTATAAAGGAGGTGATTTGTGCGTCTGTTATAGGTATTTAACGTCCACAGATGCGTCCGCCTCGAATCCGATTGTTGTCGGTTTTTGTGGCACGGATCAAAGGGTTTTGTTGCGAACGTCCGACTTCTGTCCACAAGTCTTCGCTTTTTTTACCATCGCACCACACTTTACCGCAGTAGAGTTCATTCGACGGGGTTAACGTCACTCGCGTCCGTAGGCTTTGACCCTAGATTCCCTACACTTGACCCCTGGGTAGTGCCAAATGAGTGATACAGTTCGTGGTGGTAGGACTTAAGTGTCCGCCCGGGTAGCGACCACCATCCACGAGGCGTAAAGGCCGTCATAGTGATCTCCATAAGGGGATCGCGTTCCGGGATCAGCTCATGGTTTTCCGTTTTTTTTCGAGGGGCCTTCTTGCAAGCCATGGTTGTAGGCTTCTTTGAGGGAACTGATATTGGGATCCTTCATGGCGCGACTCCTAATCCAAGCGCGGTATACCGCCTGTTTGTCACCGACAGCATCGGCGCATGCACGATCGAACAAGGAGCGTCCACCGCCCATACTGGCGATCTCAAAGGAAGGAATGTAATATTCCATTCCAAGTCTGATCTCGTGAGCAATAGCGTTGACACTTGCTGAGGGATCTTTACCCTCAAAGCAGCGCCGCCTCCAAGAGATGAATGTGAAATATTCTCGCATACCATCCCAATCTGCCACGAGTAATGCCAGACCCTCCGCTTAACCTGTACGGAACGTGGTGGTGATGCGAACGGTAATGACGATCCAACCAGACAGTTATCAGAAGTGCCCAGAGGCGCACTAACGGTCACACGATACCCGGCGGGGTGACCTGCCAGCAGAAGTTCCAGCAGAGAAGGCACATGACTCGCCACATCCGGGATCCTGGTGGGCTGATTCAGCAGTTGTGTCACGTCATGAGTCAGAGCGAATGCATGGGCAGCTCTGTCAGCATGATCAGTCTTGGAGGATCCCAGCCACAATTCATGATGAGCATTGAAATCCCCCAAGACCACCATTTCGGCTACCGGGAACTGCGCCTGCGCGTCATTAGCTGCCTGGCTAAGATACCTGAACAGCCGAGTCACCTCATCGTCCCCGTGGTGAGAGCTGTAAAGGCACACGTAGATGCGGCTCAGGGAACCTAGATCCACGTGCACCCACAGAGCGGAGAACGAGGGGTCCTCCATGCAGTGCAAACGGCGACAGCAGATGTCCGACCGAACACACAAGGCTTTAGGCTTGAAGTTTACTTCAAGCGAATAACCGGGATACAACAGGTAAGAATCATCGGCCGGACAACGAATCTGCGTCTCCGTTAGAAAGAACAAAGCAGGCTGGGCCGTCTCGAGATGGTGATGGACGGCATTGAGGTTCGTATGGGGTCCGCGGATATTAGTTAACTCCATAGTGAACGCAGTGGTGGGGTTATGCACCGCTGAAGGACCTGCTCTGTTTAATTGCACTGTCATGGTTGAAAGGATGGGATTGGTGCAGAGGCAACGAAGGGTTTAAGTTCGGGCACTAAGAAGGCCGAATGGGCACCGGCACGAAAGGGTCGGCAGGAAGCGAATTGATCCGCCGGACGGAAGGGCCCCCGTACCCTCCCGGGATGGGCCGCCGAGACCCCACTTCCGGTCACCAACCAGTATGATGGACCCACCCAAGATTATGCGCGGCATGATGAGGCAGCCTCTTGAGGTGGTTAGCCCCCTGTACTATACCGCGGGCGGCCAGCGGTCAACCGTTTCTACTGGTCTCCCTGGCCGGCGGATCAACGTTCCTCTCTTCGACAAAGGACCGAAAATACCTACACGGTACAACCTCATGCCCGGACTCAAGACCCTCGAAGAAACCGGAAAACCATTGGCTGATCCCGAAACGCGATCCCCTTATGGAGATCACTATGACGGCCTTTACGCCTCGTGGACGGTGGTCGCCACCCGGGCGTACACTTACGTCCTACTACCACGAACTATATCACTCATTTGGCACTACCCAGGGGTCAAGTGTAGGGAATCTAGGGTCAAAGCCTACGGACGCGAGTGACGTTAAGAGCGTTTATACCCTTTGCGCTCTTTTTGGCTAAAAAACAGGACTTTTCAAATGAGTTAATAGCCACCAATAAACAATTTAAAGGAAAAATAATTAGTACTCATTTTAGAAAAGGTTCTCATCTAGGGATTTTGGTAGAAAACATTATAGATTGATGGATAATTTGTGAGCACTATAATGATTACTGAACACAAGTTTCGTTATTTAGGCTTTAAGTGGCAATTTAGAAGCTTAAGATGTCCGAAATCACTAAATATAAAATGAAAATAAAAATATTATCCGACTAATAAGACCCTTATGGAGGGATTTTGCTGAGAAAAATAATCTTTTTATGTTTAGTTCCTGAAAAATAAAAATTTAAACAATGCGAAATTATTCAGAAACTCGTCAAGAAGATATTTTTTTCACCAACATATCGTACATAAATTTTTATAGCAATTTCATATTATAATAGAAGAACATCTTATCAATAAATTGCCATTTTTATATTTCAACAAAATTAGTTTTCATGTTTTCTAAACATATTTTAAAAACCACTATAAAACACGCTGTCCGACGTGGATCAAATCAGACCGCCGCAAGGCCTTTTAGAGGGAGGACATATCGCTCGTCGCTCCGGCCTAGCTGCAGTCGATTTTTGCCGTACGTAGTAAAAATAGCCACGCGCGGACTGCGATTACCACATCTTAGTACTTTGGTAGTAAAACATATTTTTTCTTTTTATTACCTACAATGATTTTGTAGTGAGTATAAATTATGTTTCAGATAATATAATGGGATGTAATTCCGAGGCTAAATTATGTTATATATTGTAATATAAAATTAAATATATTTCGTAATTGTAAGGGGTTGTAAGGCCCCTAAATGTATTCGAACACGAAATGATTAATAAACGTCCGTAGTGTCTACTGATTGAACACTGATTTAAATGCAACTTAACAATGTAATAATAACGAAAATATGATTAGTATCTAAATTTGTATTGTTCAATGCTTGCACGGTAATATTTGTCTACTTATAATGCAAATAAAATATTTTTATGATATAATATTACCAATATATAAATCATAAGTTACATTTCAATTGAATATTAGAATTTTGAAGCGCACGGATCAAAGTTGGTTGCGCTGACTGTATAGCGAGGCGACGCGGCAGCTCTACGCACACAGCTTTGGTCGCTTATGTGTGAGTGAAATTAACGAAGAAATACCTATAGTTGACTTTGCGTGCAAGGTGTAAACGCTCTTAACCCCCTCGAATGAACTCTACTGCGGTAAAGTGTGGTGCGATGGTAAAAAAAAAGCGAAGACTTGTGGACGAAGTCGGACGTTCCCAACAAAACCCTTTGATCCGTGCCACAAAAACCGACAACAGTCGGATTCGAGGCGGACGCATCTGTGGACGTTAAATACCTATAACAGACGCACAAATCACCTCCTTTATATGTCGGCGGACGCAACCGAATACGACGTCGTGTATAGTAGGCATTAGAAAGACATAAATGCACAAGGTCATTTGCTCGGGACGTGGCTTATCTTATTTTTTCAAAGTATATAGGTAATCCGATTCCAAACCAAACAAATAATTCAACACTCTCGGGCGACGCGACGTGCGTACTGAATGAAATATCAATTAAGAGTCTCAAAATTCGAAAATCATAAAGAACGCGTTTGCGTCGAATTAATGCAAGTTATAATATGCACCAACCGGGGCGACGGCCTTGAGGTCGTGCTTGGTCGACACACGGCGCATCGACGCTTTGACTTTGGCCGACGACGCTTGAAACATAGAGTTAATCCTTATTTCGGTTACCGGTATGATACCGGTTAAATTCTAGGAATCTAATAAAATCGGCGTATAGGGGTTACCTTTAAAAATACCGGTATTTTTTTTCGGTTGATACCAAAAAAATACCGGTATTTCCGGAACCGTTTTCGGTCCCTGCCCGAGACCTCAGCGTCGTAATCATACAACTGCGCCACCGAAGCAGTCGTAACTACATACAACAATATAAGTATTACTAATACTTACTGCTTCAACACTGCTTTGTGTGAAAGCCCACGCAACATCACTCCTGTTCCATCCTTGGCGACCGTTGTTACAGTGCACGATCTTCTTAA
Source organism: Hyles vespertilio (assembly GCA_009982885.2). Classification (NCBI taxonomy): domain Eukaryota; kingdom Metazoa; phylum Arthropoda; class Insecta; order Lepidoptera; family Sphingidae; genus Hyles; species Hyles vespertilio. The sequence continues at coordinate 43,589 of WUWR02000124.1, read as the reverse complement.
ACCCTCGTAGCTATGCGGCGCCCACATCCGCTCCTTCACGCCTCGAGTTTGCAGGTATTCGCTCTTGTCAATCATTCCCTCGGTATCAAAAGATAGGAAACGGCCTTGCACAGAGCCCCATTGCAACCAGCTGCCTTCCTCCCATTCGCCTCTGAATTTCAAAATATGAATTAAAATAACATTAGGTATTTAGAAATACTTTGAACGCTTAATATTTGCTCATATCGAAATGTAGAAAGAAAAGAAAGAAAAACAAAATTAGGTATTATTACAAACAATACATCGCACAACTCACACAACATAAGGTAACGTGCAAAACAATCTAAACAGAAAAATTGGAGGGAATTTATGTCTCGTATCGCTGTGACACTTAGGTGACCACCAAATATGTATTTTTATGTAATAGGTCCAGCAAATGAGCAACTACATCACCTAATGGTGAGCGATGACTGCCGCCCATGAATATCTACAACACTGGCATCCGGCAATCTCACTCACCGAACGAAACGCGGTAGCAAAGCTGTCGCTTCTCCTCGATCTCCTATGAGACGGTAGTACCGCCTCGGACAAACCTATCCATTCTCATGCTGAGCCATGACTCACAATAATTTGACTCGGTACATTATTAACTTAAATAAATAAATGTTATTTTAATAAAATATGACTATATTAAATAATTTATGTGTACTATGTAAGTACTAAATGCTTTTTAACCTAGTATATCTAAAATTATTTTTCTTTTCATTACATACATTTTCTATCTAGAGTCAACTATATACATATTGATTTTGTTACCTCTACAATTTACTGCTCCTATCTTTTACTTTTTTCCTTTTAACGCAATGAATGGTGAGACGAGTATGCCGTTCGCCTGATGGTAAGCGATACAACCGCTCATGAACAGTAGCAAAACCAAACAACTTGAATTACAGAGCAATTCTTGGCATTCCACTGCGCTCGCCATCCTGAGACATAAGATGTAAAGTCTCAATATGGCCAGTAGTTACTCTGGCTACAGTGTCCTACAATCCGAAACACAACAGTGCATTTAAACTGCTGTTTGACGGGGAGAAATAGACATTGCGGTGGTATCCACCCAGGTGGCCTCCCACATATGAGAGACCTACCAAGTACCACCAGTAAACGTAGAGTAGTTCCCAACATGTAGACAACTTAGTAAACTTACAATATATTTTGCCACTGGTCGTCTCGCCACGGTTCTAGAGCGAGCGCTTGCGCAGCTAACTTGTCGCTCCATTGCTTCGGATGCGTCATGGGTTTAGTTGCAGATGCCCATCTGCGAATACCCAATTTATTTAAGTCTTATAAGAGATCTCACAGAAATCAAAATATGTTTATTTTTTGTATAGCGATTCTACTAAAAACTAACTGGAGGTTTAATTCATTTTGTATTATATTTATTGAGAAATCAAATCAGTTTGTAAATTACCTTTCCCGTCGTTTTTTTATGCTTAGTATATTATTATGAATTATATTTTCTAGATGTTTTTTTAAATATTGATGTAATATAGATTATAATAAATAGCAACATAACCAAGGATGCCAGCAATATGGCAAATTGACAAAGTTTATGCAGGAAGCCGACCCCGGCTCAGTTCAAAATACGTTAAGAAAACAAAAAGAAAAAATACATACAATAAGTTCATTTTTACGTGTTGCGTTACATTGTCCCCGATTCTGGTTAGCGGGCCATTATACAAAATTCTCACTCGTAACTCAGGTTCTAAAATCTGAAACTTTAGTCCGCCGGCGCGCCATCCATCATGATCTTGCACCCATGCTCCAACCGCTGTGTCTGGATGTTCTGGAAAAAACGAATTGCAGAATGGCTACAGACATTGTTAGAAATTCACAAACTATCGGTGCACCAAATAAGCAATAGGCCTCCTGAGCAAAAGGTTTCTAATACGTCAACGCATCAATATCAGAAGCGTATTAAAATCTTTATATTTGATATACCAATTACTTACGTGGTAACTTGTATGTGGTTCCATCTTGTAGTTTGACATGGACTGTGACTTCAGCAATTGGCTGTCTGCCGCACAATTTACGGATTCCCAGCAGCAGCGTAGCTCCATTTGGTGCGCTCACACGGAAACTCATGTAGTCCCAACCTTCATGCTGTGGAGACCGAGGCATTTCGACCGCTTCGATTTCAGGCAACTGAGACTTCCAGCGTTTCACGGCCAAAACGGGCAAGAACAAGTTTCAGTGGATAATTCCAATCTGTCAATTGAAAATAATTCTCAATTTTACCAAACAATACATTGTGTTAGCTCTGGACAAAGAGAAAACTATACTGATACTTATCGATATCGGTATCTGTGTTTCAACTTTATGATCGCAAGACGCTTTAATCAAACAATCGTTAAATTATTTAATAGATGCATTATATTCATTGCGTAAAGCTACATAATAATATTTAATCTCGTGTGTAAAATTCATATTGAAACGGTTCATAGGTCGGTTACTAGAATGCAGTAGACAAGATGCACAGAAAGTGGTGCGCTGATTTGATTTCTGTCTTGAAGGTAACATTAATAAAATTCATCAGTCCAAAACACGCAGTTTTGTATGCTGTATATTTTATATACCTACCCAAATGATATGAAGCAGTTGCCTATTCAGTAAACAACACCTAGATTTTTCAATATTTTCTATGAGTTAATTAACTAATGATAGGTTAATCACATCCTATAGGTACGCAAGTAGTACAGGAAGCGATTTAATCACGTAGTAATTAAACAGTAGCCTCAGATTGTATTGTCATAGCAGGCACGGGGAATACAAAATACATGTCATAGATGTAAACATCACCAAACATGCCTCGCGTCAAATGATGACTATTCAAGGTCTAAGCTAGTTAATGAATAACGATGTTCCCCATCAAATGCGGTACATTATCAAGGCCACCGGTGGCTCAAGATAGCGCAAACGCAAAGTATTTCATTACCATCACTGTTATGATAATATAAGTGACTAGGAATAAAAGATCAATAGGTAAACATGGACTACGGCTTCAACCCTCTGTATCCTAATCTCGATAGTCGATTTTAGAGGAGACCCGTGCTGTACATTGCGAGCTTGGAATTTAAATATATGCTGATACAGACAGCTGACAAACGGGTAAACATACATATCACTAGAACTTCGGAAGAATCAGGAAATTGGACGACACAGGCCGAGACTAGTGTAGCCTACCTTAAGCCTAACCTAGTGCGAGTTGGTTCATGTACTAAAGAAAATCTTGATTGGAGCCTTATGGGGTGCAAGTTATCTTGTGATGTTCCTTTAGGTACCGTTTAAAGAAAATAAGAATGCGCGTGAGTAGTGATTAAAACAAATACTTTGTTTACTATACAAAAAGTGGACATGTATATTATTTCCAAGATAACTATTGAATTTCATCTATTGAGTTGAGATATTAAGAGCGTTTATACCTTCCGCGTGCTTTTTGGCTTAAATACAGGACTTTTCAAACGAGTTAATACACACCAATAAACAATTTAAAGGTAAAATAATTAGTACTAATTTTAAAAAAGGTTGTCATCTAGGGATTTTGGTAGAGAACATTATAGATTGATAGATAATTTGTGAATACTACAAGAATTACTGAACACAGGTTTCGTTATTTAGGCTTCGAATGGCAATTTAGAAGCTTAAGATATCCGAAATCACTAAATATAAGATGAAAATAAAAATATTATCAGACTAATAAGACCCTTATGGAGGGATTTTGCTGAGAAAAATAATCTTTTTGTGTCTAGTACCTGAAAAATAAAAATTTTAACAATGCGAAATTATTCAAAAAACTCTCATCAAGAACATTTTTTTTTCACCAACTTATCGTACATAATTTTATATAATAATTGCATACTATATTAAAAGAACACCTTATCAATAAATTACCATTTTTATATTTCGACAAAATTTGTTTTTATGTTTGGGTCATACACAAAACGAGGCGAAAAATTGTATAAAAAAAACATGGTCGGGATTTTTACAAAATCAGTCTCATTTAATATGATATTATCAGAATATTAAAATTAAAACATAAAACAAGATCGTTTCCTCGATTAGGCTAAAAAATGAAATTATAATATTTTTTTTCGAGCACAGAAGGGTCTTGAGTTTACACAAAAGAACAAACATATCAAAAATAGTTACAAAGCAAGTGTCTCCATCGCTGAATTTATTTTTTGTTTTTTCGATGGTGCAATTGAGTTATCTGAATCACTAAAGTTAAAGAATGATGAACGGACATCACATAATTCGCTATCATATGGAACATGGTTTTATTCCGATACTGAGTAATAATTTAATATTATTATAAGCTAAATACATTACTATCGAGCCCACAGCACTCCACGTCTACATTTACAGGCAAGCAAAATACTGCTTTACTTGTTAAATCATTATTACTTAATTTTTTCTGTAGACATTGTCTTTCGTGTGGACTTATAAATCCACAGAAAAGATGTCCACAGAAAGGAAATTCTTTAAAAAAAATTAGCAATGCTAATTTAGTTTTGAGGGTAGCCAAGTAGGTAAATTTATTCCACAACTACTCCCCTTAAGCTATTTCGGCAGCATGTGAATTAATAAAACTAATAATTATTTACTCAAGTACACAAGGAACAGAAAAGAAGCACTGATCTTTGACAATAACACTATTAAAGATCTCAATATCTTAATGAAGAACCTACGCTGGGCTCAGTCATTAAATCCAATGTGACCGATGCCACCCGTCAGTGTGGCCAGTTTTTTTTTTTTTTTTTTTTGTAAAATAGTATTTTATTCAGGCCAATTTATTCGGTTGAATTTAAGGTCCACAGAAAAGTCGCAGTACCGTGTAACCAACAGTTTATTGAAATTTTTGTGGAGTCACTTTAACATATATTAATTTACTCAGTAAAATTTTAATAGTCAATATATATACTAATGATATTTAATATAACTTAAATAGATAACGCATATCAAGTATGAGAAATATCTATCAAAATATGCCAAGTGCGTTTACGAACAGTCCACAGAAGGGGACATTTGAGGAAATTTTTGTTGTTATATTAATCATTTCTGAAGATAATTCATTATTTGGTATATGTCTTAATAGTAATACTTGTAAGGCATTTACCAAAATTAAGTCAGAGAATCAATCCAGAAATTTGAAGATAATATTTATTCTGAACATGCGTATGTGTATGACCCGTTTTCTACAAATATTTTAAAAACCAATATAAAACACGCTGTCCGACCTGCCTCAAATCAGACCGCCGCACCGCAAACAAAGGCCGCAAGGCTTTCTAGAGGGAGGACCGGACGTATCGCTCGTCGCTCCGGCCTGGCTGCAGTCGATTTTTGCCGTGCGTAGTAAAAATAGCCACGCGTGTACTTCGATTGCCACATCTTAGTACTTTTGTAGTAAAATATTTTATTTTATTTTTTATTAACTACAATGATTTTGTAGTGAGTATAATAATAATAATACATTGCGACAAATATAATTCCGAGACTAGATTATGTTATGTACTGTAATATAAACTTAAATATGTCTTGTAGTTGTAAGGGGTTGTATGGTCCCTAACTCTATTCGTGTGTTCGAACAAGTGCGTGTTTGTTCGAACACTAAATTATTAATAAAACGTCCGTACTGTCTACTGATTGAACACTGATTGGAATGCAACTTAACAACTGAAATATGATTGGTACCTAAATTTGTATTGTTAATTACTTGTACAGTAATATTTGTCTACTTATAATGCAAATAAAATATTTTTGTTATATTAAATTACAGTTACATTTCAATTGAATATTTGAAGCGCACGGATCAAAGTTGGTTGATCTGACATTACAGGGAGCCGACGCAGCAGATCTACTCATACAGCTTTGGTCGCTTATGTGTGCGTGAAATTAACGAAGAAATACCTATAGTTGACTTTGCGCGCAAGGTGTAAACGCTCTTAACAGTGATTACGTAGACGACTTCATTATACGCCAGAACAGTTCATTTACTCGATGTAAATATCTACAAACTATGGTAAAAAATAAAACATATTTGTGTTTTTGCTAATAGGCCCTTGAAGATTAGTACTGATATCCAGTCAAATCCGTTTTGCTATGCACTCGTTGTTTTAGATGTATCAAAAAATGAGAGAAATCGATAAATACGAATGCTAACATCTAGAATAAACTAAACGTAACCTTGGGCCGACAAATATACAAAACTTGGTAATAACATTATAAATATGTAATTTAGAAGAGAATTGAGGAGATTAATTATAACGTCTGCAGATTATTTTGAACATCACTGATTTATATCAATGAAAGAATATATATAAATATAACTGCAATGTAATTTATCAACAACAAACATTGGTTGGAGCAATTAAAAGCATAGTTTTGGGCACACGATCTTCATAGCTGCTCTATCTTTTCTCTAATATAATCAATAAACTTTTACTTGATTATGTAAATTATGAATTCAACATACAGATGTTGAACATACAGATGTTGAATTCATAATTTTGTTTTGTGAACCCACAAGTAAGTACCATACCGGGTATCTCAAGACTGCTACCGAAAACGAAGCCGGGTGGTAGTTTTAGTGGCTACAAACACAATGCAATTAAAAATTTCGCCTAGAAACGCGACAATTTTTTTTTATGATTTTTAAATATCGTCATTTTGGGTGGTAAATCCATAGTTTTTGCTAAAATAATAATTTAAACTCTTTTATACCTTAGAGTATTTATAAATAAAAGGGTATATACTATTATTTTAGGAAAAAAATGTATTTACCACCCAAATATGGCCATAGGAAAAAAATAACAAAAAAAAATTGTCTCTTTTTTTTTGCAACTTTTTCTGTTGCATTGTGTCTGAAGTCGCTTAAACTACCACCCGGCTTCGTTTTCGGTAGCAGTCTTGATATACCCTGTATGTATGGTCATAAATTGTTCGAAATTAATTTGGTTAATAGACGGAACTACAACAAAACAAGACGAAGAAACCTGTATTCATTAACATAGATTGTTGACATAGGATATCAAAGATTGCTTACAAATGAATTCTAAATATGGGCTACAAAGTCTATATCAAATTATCAAAAACTTACCTGGAGTGCTGTAATTTCCTTTTTGTACACTTGGTTTTTTGAAAAATATTAAATATGCAACCAAGGCTGAGGTAATTAAACCTGCCTGCAGGAGAATATCGTACAAATCCATGTTTTTGAATTCACCAAAACTCTCAACAAAATAATCGAATATACATTAAATATGCAATACTAAAACAACAGTCCGAATGTTATTTTATTTGGTTTAAAAATGTAAAGCGCACACGACTACGCAGATACCGTGTTGTAATCACAGTGTTGATAATTTCATAATTCTCGACCGAATGCGAGGCCGCAATCGTGTGAGAATAGAAGCGGACTAACCCCCTATCGTGGGCAAAACTTAGATATAATATTATACTAGTTGTAATGAGAGTGTAATCGAATCATAGCCAGGCGACAGTATTTGTGATTTCAGACAATTAAACCAAAAAAATCACAAAAATACTTTACAGTACAAATAAAGAATTTACTTTTGTTTAAGTGTTCAAATACAATCAAAACAAAATCTCTAATAACAGAGGCATCTAAAAAGTTTCCATAATTAATAAATTGGTATCGACGTTTTAAAACAGCACAATAATAATATTGGAAAATGTTCATATCCAAGTACGTCCCTGATTTAATAATTACATCGTAATCTTAGATATATTAATTAACGATAGCAACAACACCTGAATAATTATCTCTCTTCCAAAGTTTAGTCCGATAACATGTGGCAGAAGAGTCACTTGAAATAAAATCCGGTTTACTGTTGTACATAATAATTATCTTATGTTATGTATTACACATCGTAAACGTTATTTATGATAAATTTACAATACCATTCAAAATTATTTTATTTAATATCAGGTACCACCATAATATTTATTTTTCCTGCCAACAGTAGTGTAAATGCATTGTTGTATATCGGCGTGAAGGATTGTAGGCAAAGTAAAAACTGGACATAATGAGACTTAACATCTTATGTATCAAGGTCGTAATATCTGCCACATCACGCAGGGTTGAAGTTTTGAACAGGGTGCGTTGGTTCTTCACGCCCGGTCAGCTTTGTCGCTTGTATAAAGCGCAAGTCCGGCCGGGTATGGTGTACTGCTCGCACCTCTGTGATGGATCCGCCCAGTACCTGCTCGATGCCTTGGATGGATTGCAGCGGCGGGCCATCCGCATTGTGAATGATGCAGACGTTACGAGCAACTTGGAGTCGCTACAACTCCGGAGGGATGTCGCCTGTCTAAGCGTGTTCTACGGCCTGTATCACGGTGAATCATGATGAATTGTTTAAATATTTTTTAATATATCAAATTGACTTTAGTAACATCTCATGTCTTAAATATTATATAACGTTCGAGACTTTTAATTATTGTTCTGAGTTTTACAGTCATTAACAGCCGCTGCCAACAAACAATCTCAATCCAAAATTTGCCGTTTGAGATTGACAGCTCAATCCTTTACTGATACTATATTGCCAAATGCCAATAATCAATCGCAGTAGTGAAAAAACTATGGCAACCTGGTAAATGAATTACTCCTTAGTCTGTGGTAAATGACAAATCGAAAAGTAGAAAACAATCCAGATTGACTCCAATCTAATTTTATCGATTGATTATTGGCATCGGCCGTAAATGAGTAGGTATTATTCACCACCGCGATGTGCTGTTGAACTTATAATAATAACTAGGTCAAAATAAATACGCAGCCGTTGTAATAAAATAATATTTAATAATTTAAAAAAAGTCTAGAAAATGATTTACTCATGGATTTTAATAAAAAGATGCTTATGATAAATCCATAACATCGTGCCTATATCCTTTATTTTTCAGGCAATTTGGCGTATTCAAAATGCACGTAATTTACGAGACTTAAAGTTAACTTTCGGTATCTTTGACAAACATAGTAAGCGTCGCAGTTAAGAATATTTCCTTCGTTAATTAATTTCAAAATTGGTAATTACAATATTAAAATAAACAAGGGAAGTTTGTATTGACATGTATATGTACATATATCACTGTCAGGCTGGCCAAATATTATTCCAAAAGAAAATATTGTCGTTGAATAAATACATTCAGCATCATTAGATATTTGGGTTAAAAAAAATTAGACTATCACGCACGCATTCATGTTCTCGCAGAATGAGGCAATGGTCGAATTTGTTTAATAACCCAATTTAAGTTCAATAACCCAATTATTCGATATTATTTATAATATATCCCACAAATCATATTACAACGTTTTCCATCAAAATCTAGATGCAAGTTAATACTTAGAGCTGGATGTCAGTACCTGCATATGTCTAATCATAGATACTGACATCCAGCTCCTGGTCAAAGGTCACAGCTCATTAGGGCCACCCGACACCCGAACCGCATGGCCTCGCAGTTCGCCATCCACTCGTTGTGGGCTGGTGGTCCTTCCATCCTCGAGAAGACGCCTTGTTTAATGATGATATCATTAAACGCGTGGTTGACCACTCACAATCGAGTTCAAGTGACCATCGCGTGGATCTCGCGTTGTCAATCAGTGGACCTCACGTAGTCAAGGAGTGGAATTCACGAGCTCCACGCATTTACGAGTAGTCAAGTCAGCAATTGGCACAAGGTTTACACGTGGTTGGTTCTATCTTTAGAATCCGTGAATTGGCTCTCATAGCTGTCGCGTTCAATGAAGGTGGAAATGATCGAGGCACGGCGGCTTGGATGACGGGTGGCTATAATAAATAAATAAATAATAAATAACACCCAACAGACACATACCTAGTCCTGACCTCACACTAAGATCGGGTGGTGTCGCGGGTACTAGGAACTACGAGACTTCGGTCTCACAAACACCCAGACCCGAAAGAAATATTTGTGGGCTCAGAAACATTTATCTCGGTGCGGGGATCAAACCCGCGGCCTCTCGTATCACAGGCGACGTCTAACCGACTACACCACGGAGTCAATCAACAGAGAACATAACTTTTTGCTCACTGGATTTGACTGTGCTTGCCATTAAATTCATTGTATTCATATTTAAATTTTATATTTTTTTAATCAGAGGCTCTTTCTTTTTCCCTGTATAAAATAATAAGCAATTGTTTGAGCTAGGAAATTGAAAGAAAATAAAACAATGGGTAAAGGCAGAATAGTTTTATTGCACCATAACAAATACATTAATTACAAATAGTAGGTAACGGAAAACATCTGTCCATTCGTATACATAAAAACACTTTAATAACATAAGTAAATGTTCACAAATATTTTATGACGGTGAAAGCCTTCAGTGTAATGAAATAATTCATTTGGAAAAAATATATAATGCTATATTTTTTTAACAGAATCTCTACCATAATAGCTGAGAATATTGGCGGGATCAAGCAACATAATGAGCCAAATGTTTGCGTATTCCACACATATTTATTTGTTTAAGAGTTAAATTTCTTGTGAGATCGACAAATCTCTTGCCACAACACAAGAAAATCATAATGTTTTGTCTGAATTATACTTGTGATTGACTTATGCATGCATATGCATAATTAATTTCCACATAAATAATAAATAAACAGTAGTTACAGCTGCAATTTACGAGTGTAGTAGAGCTATAGAATACATAGAAGCAGCTGTTTAAATCTTACTACAAATAAATTATTTATTCATATCATCATATATTCTCCGGTAAACATAGTAGATACGTAAATTGAAAAACAGTTGCAATCACGTTTTTCGGAATCCGGCACATCCACCCAAACTCAAAAAAAGAAATATATTTGACTTTTACGTTTTATTGCACTTTAGCATCATGAATTTTAATTTATAAATATGTATTATTAGATACTAACAAATGCGATACGGGAGAACGAAAAACCAAGCATATAAAAAACTGGACACGTACTCATGAATTACGTACAGGTACAAATAAAATAATTTAAATCCCATTATTATTATTATTTATTTTATGTTTTAGTGTGTCTTTCATTTATTATCTGTAAACAAAGTGACATTGTTAGCAAGTTTTTCGAGCAGACTCAAAATATTTTAACTAAACGCCCATGTTTTATTTAATATATTCAGTACAAATACATATTATTTCGTTGTGATGTATAGAGCTTAGTTAAATCAAATAATTTATTATGGTTACCATAAAAAAACAACAACTTACTTAGGATACAATTTTTGAATATACATATTTAGTAAACATTTAGAAAAATGGCTACCAACAAGACTTGTATTTGTGTCAATGTTAACATAATATTTATACAATGTTTATATTTCCAGTACAAAGGTAATGGAATGAAAATACATAGAATTTGCCTATTGTTTATCCCTCTATAGATCGCGTTTGATATTATGTGAACAATCATCTCTTATAACTATACAAGTAATAAATAGAAGCGCAAAACAACTATTCTTTTGTCCACATTTACATATAAGACGTAGCCATGAAGGCGATTTAACAAATTATTAAAATTAACCTAATAATTTTCTATCTATTTATTTTCCCAACAAAAATTGTCTATTTTCTGAGTTAAATTTAATTTACATAAAAATAACATAGCCCAAAGCTGATACTTAAAAATATAAAATCTCGAACAAGCCCTATGCCGGACGGATTACGAACATAATGTTACTTCATATCTTTTTGTGAGAATAATATTGCATTTACCTTCTCGGTATATACTAAATACATTATTTTATTTATTTAGTAAATTAATGATAATAAAAATGGAACAAAAATCAGATTCAAATCAGTGTCTTGTTTTAATTTCTTATATATCACAGATGGAAAAGTAAACGGAGTATATTGAACATACTCTAAGAAATTGATGAATTAAGATATTTCTACAGAATTCACTAATTCACAAAAACCAGATGTTTGACAGCGATGTAAAAAATTTAGGGGGTCGTTACTTTAAAACAGGACGAATGAATTAATTCATAATATTTTTATTTTTTTATTTATTAATAAATAATTAAACACAAAAATTAACTTAACCAAATTTCCAAAATAAAAGTGCGTGCTGGCACAAAATACTAACAAAGTAAGTCAAGCTTGTGTATGCACTTCACTTTTGTTGCCACACTAACACTACGCTCGGCGTTCGCGCAAGGATTATTAACTCTGGCTTATACGAAAACACGTATCGTGTTAATAGGACTCGTATCGTTTGATTAATGTTTAAAATAAAATATATAAAACACAATAATAAAAATTAAAATAAATATTTTTTTATTTTATTTATGAAGTCATTGAGAATGTTTCTAAGATTTTTTTATTGTTTTTGTATAATATATGTATTTTTTTAAAGAAATTTATATTCTATTATTATAATGTGGTGTTTCATAGACAAGTGTAATAACTTTTATTCATTTGTTCCATCTTTGCACAAAACATATCACTATTTGCGTGCCCGAAACGGGTGTAACTCGCGCTCGCACTGGTCTCGATTGGTTTCGAATAGTGTCGGTGAACACTGTCTATGTGTGCGTTGATCTAGCGCGCTTTGTAAGGAGCTTGACTTCTGTTAGTTTATTATTCTGTAGTGCAGGCTTTTGGTAACGGACCAGTTGCGGCTGCCAACTTGTTTACGGTATTCACGGGTTGAATTCCCAAGATACACCTCTGTCTTCAAAATTAAGTGTGTATTGATAGTTATTCACAACACGGAATAACGGTGAAGTAAAACACCGTAACTAAACCTGCATACCACATGAATTCGGGAAAAAATATGGTATTTAAAATTCCGCCAACCCACACTAGACCAGCGTGGCTTACACGACCTAATCCCTCACAATCGTACTTTCGATGGTAGAGTCAGGCGACCAGTGCCAAGCAGTGGGACATGGGCTGATATAGACACAGAAATTACAAGGTCAGTTACTTACAAGTAACGGTTTCACATTTTTCTTTGATATTAAAATTTTATGGTCATGTGTGTTACCTGCCTAAAAAATAGGTATAACAATTATGTCATGCTCTGATTTAGAGGTGTGAATGTCACCCCCACAAACCGAGATAAATAATAAATATTCCTTATATTTTAGCCTTTTAAATTATAAATTCGTAATTAATTATTATAACATTAAAAGTATCGTTATAATTCCCAATATTTGAAGTATTTATTGTGGCAATATAGTTATCGATGTCAACAGAAGCGCGTGAGATAGTTTTTTTTAAACAATGAAGAGTCAAATTCACTTTTTTATTGTTAGTTTCTTTTTTCAAATATCATTTCTGGTAAAATGGTTTTTAAATTATTTGACATTCATCTTCAATTTTATTTAAATAATAAAATCAATATACAGAATCATATCGAAATACAGTATTAAATGTATAAAACAATTATTTTTCGATACCCCAGGTGACATAGTCGATTGTTTGATTTTTTGCTAAAAAATGTGATTATTTCACGATATTTGACCACATCTTATACATGCGAGTATTTTTACCGCTTATCTGAACTTCAGTTCGGTTCGGAAACTTACCTGAGCCCTCTTATCTTACTTATCAAATACCTTGAAAACTAAAATCGCAATTTTTTACTAAACTACCAGTTTTTTTTTTTAACCTGATACAATGTTACCCGGGGCAGTTAGGAACACGTGGTTTAAATTAAATACCATATGTCAATATCAACCTGTACAATTAGCAATTTTGCGTATGAAACAATTTTCAAGGAAAAGGTTTTTCAATGTCATGTATGTGCCACCGATAGCCTCTTTAAATAAATAGTTAAGAAATTCATACTAGACTACAGGCATTAATTTATTCTTCTTTTTGTTTGATTGGTTCCATTGGTTCCGGGTTCTCGTCCATGCTTGAAGCCGTGTCGGTACGAGTGCTGTCCACTGGATACAACCTGAAAGGTATATTATAATCTTTAGGGTTGATTTTTCAATCTCAAAATTAAATTCAAGTGAAGATATTCTGACTGAATTGATGTTCTTTTTAAAGAATAGTAATTACATACAACCTTTAACACTCAATAAGTTTCTAATATTTATATTATTATGTTAAATATTTTTTTTATGTACTTTTACATTCCGACCACTAAAAAGGTTTGTCAATGTAATATTAACCTAATTTCAGTTGAAATAAGGTATATTTTAATTCACTGTCAATGTAATGACAGCCTTAATATTTTTTTATTTATTTTTTATTGCCTTGTAGGCAAACGAGCTAGCGGCCTGCCTGATGGTAAGCGGCTACCGCTGCTCATGATCCTCTGCAGTGCCAGGGGACCAGCACAATAAAGTCACTGCCTACCTTAAGAAGAGTACTCTCTTTAAACCTCGCTTGAAGGACACCCTATTTTAATTATATTAATAATATTAAAATATACCCATCTTTCAATTTACTTATATTAAAATAGGGTGTACTAAAAAAACCGACCCGGAGATTTATGTACATTCAAGTCACTCACCATCTCTGATACAAATAGACCAGGAAGACCAAATCATCTCTGAAGCATGCCACCCTGTGTGCGGTGGGCATGGTGATGATAAATGCGAACACGTCGTCGATGAACGTGTTGAAGGCCTTGTACATGAAGGCGCGCCACGGTAGCGCCGCCACGGAGCGCAGGCGGTAGTTCACGAATAGTTGCGGCAACATGAACAGGAAACCGAACGCGTACACGCCGTTCACCACGCTGTGCAGCGCCCATGAGTACCAGCTGAGTCAATAAGGATATTGGTTAGGAACTTACCAGATATACCGGCCGTAGTGTAGTGAGCGGGAAGATTTAATATTGATTGCTGGATGATTAAGATAGCTATGTGTAGTTGGATAATATTTGTTAAAGACTGAGTGTGTTTGAATTTAAATGTTGAATATAATAATTAAAATTATGACTTTAAATTCTAGTAAATATAGAGATTTCAAAATTATGGTATGGAAATCATTGAGTTTATTGATCAGGGATCACTTTTCTATTGGCTTGAACGCCTGCGGATAGTTAGAATGTATGGAAATGACATTTGGTAACCAGAAGTCACGTAAGTGCCAAATGTCATTTCCATACATTTTGACTTTCTGCAGGCATTCACGCCAACAGAAAAATGACATTATTCTAGACCCCCCCAAGGGCCCTGACGTTCGAAATGACAATTATAATGACTTAACAACAACGATGATGGTGATGATAATAATGTTGATGAAGGTGATGCACTAATACCTCTTGTGCATTTCATATACGAGCTGACGTGTTTCTAGACCCCCCGAGGACCTCCTTGAAGTTCAAAGACAATTATGATAACTTAACCACAATGATGATGATAATGATGAAGGTGATGCACTAGTACCTCTTGTGCATTTCATATACGAGCTGAAATTTTTCTAGCCCCACCTGAAAATCAAAGACAATTACAATGACGATGATGATTATAATAATGAAGGTGTACAATTACCTCTTATGCGGTTCGTAAACAAGCGAGTACACGGCGCCCGCGACGCACAGCGGGTACAGCAGCATGGCGAGGTAGCGCATGGCCTCGGCGTCGGCGGCCGCCGTGCTGCGCTCCGCCGCGCCGCCCGCCTCGCGCCACACGCGCACCTTGCCGCCGCACACCGACACGCGCACGTGCAACACTTTCGTAGCCTTCCATAACTAAAGGCAGGATATCACGATACAAACTTGAATAGTTACTTAAATACTAGACTTGTTTTGCTTTCATGTACTACTAAAGCTTATATTATGGACATAAATGGTCACAATATCACAGTGTTGTTCAAAGTAGAGTTTTTTGAAACGTTTCTAGTATGGCTATGTTAGTAGTATATTTTTGTGGCTTTGTCATCGTGTCTGTTGATCGTCTAAATAGGAGCCACTGTATATGCACATAAAGGAACCCAAATAAATGCGTATACTTGCTTGCGGATTAATGCAGTTATACACCCATGTACGCACTGAAATATACGAGGGGACGCAAAGGAAAATAAATGACATACACGTGACATAAACATACACGTACGGGTACGCACCGTAATGCACGTATACACAAATAAACGCGTGTAATGTGTGACTTAATTTTTTTTTATCTTTTTTTTGTAATGTAACCGTAGTTGATAAAGGATTGAGTATCTCTGTGTATTCTGAATGAAACCTAGTATAAAATACATCTGAACCTTTTAGATACTTCGTAAATTTATTTAATTTCAGTTTGTCGGACTTCGCTTGAACCAAGTACCAACAGAAAAAAAACTCTAAAGAAGCAATACCGAACTCTTCTACTATACAACATATCAAACAACATTATAAATATAATAACGAATCATTTTTTCAATAAAATATTACTATAATCTATATACCATAAAAAACAAAAGCAAGTGTGTATATTCGACGAGAACTATGGTCATCCAATGATTGTAATTTAGGAGCTTGTAACAGCATTTTAGCATTGCCAAATTCAGATAATGCTGCCAAATTATGTAATTTATTATTTATTTGTATGAGTGGCAGAAATAATTTTTAAGGTATTGAGTATGCTTTGCTTACTAATTTTTTTGCAGGTAGAAACTTGAAAACGAATATTACGGGAGTGACATTGTCTTGTTAGACCAAACTCCCATTCAAAATAAAGAGAAAAAAAAAAGTATGTATATTATGTTAGTGGGTCAACGAACTAGGCGTTCCACTCCGTAAATTTACACGCTTGGAGCACCACATTAGCGAATACAGCTAGTGCCTAGTAAATATTATAATAAATACATAATAGAAAACAAAAAGAAATTAATGAACCAATAGTACATACCGCTTAAAAAAGTATTTCTAAACAGATGTTGAAAACTTATTATTTATTTTGCATTTGCCAATATGATCGGGGATCCTTTACACACATAACTCACGCCCTATTCCCAGAAGGGGTAGGCAAGGACGCAACTATGATACCCACGTTACACCTTACATTTTCGTCACACGGCGCTTTTCACATATAGCTTATCGCCAAATACATAGATAGAAAAATCCAATATAATTTTGACTGACCCGGGATCCGAGCCCGAGACTACAGCTTTGCAATCATACCAATCATAGGAAGCAAAAAATGTAATAAATCAATTCCTCTTTGTTTCTTGTTGGATCCAGCAATTACCTTCCTTTTATGCCGATAACTGCGATTATTGTACGTAAAATAATAATTTTACTTAATATCTAAATAATCCATGACTAAACATTAAACTCACCTCAATAACTGCACTAATAGCTGCTGGGATGAGGACTAAGAGTGAAGTCCTTTCATCAAGCAGGTAGAAGAATATAACCAGCTGAGAGAATGCGCGCCACAGTACAGTGCGCGCCGATAATCCCGCCAGGGAACGCTTACTCCGCCAAAACGATACATCGTTCTTGAACGCGAGGAAATCAAACAATAACTGAAAATAAACACAACAGCATTGTTATAGGCACCTCTTGTTATACTATACATGTGGGTGCTTATTTCAACATTGTAATTGTATAAGAGTGTAAAAAAAAATTGAAAAAGAAAATAACGTAAGAAGACAGTTCGTGTTGCCGAGGGAGTTTCTTGCGTCGTTTCTTCTTCACAGTTATAACACGTTCGAAAGCGGTGGTAGCAAAAATTTACGATTGCAAAGATCGCGGCAAAGAATATTTTGATTTTGTTCACAAAGCTGTGACGAACAAATGTGTTTTCCTTTCAAGAATAAGGGACGAGGGGAATAAAAAAAGGAATGTTGGAGCTTCAGCAATCAATGTTCTATTTTTTTAATTGCGGCTGCGCTGGGTCCCTTACAAAACGTATTTTAGGCGGTACTGGATATCTCAGAACGGAAGCACTCCGATTCCTCGCCTATGATCGCCTGACGCAGAACTAGGACGCAAAAAGAGCTCTCTCGTTAGCAAACAACATTGCTCCCTACTCAGAACATCTAAGTGTGGACACCACTTTATGGTTTTGTGGGGTTTCATGACAGATGCAAGGCCAAGCACTCTATTGTCCATCTTGCAATCGCAGTTAGTGGAGGTGCACCATGACCCCTTCTGGTCGCCTCCTACAACGGGCAGGGGAAACCTCAGCAATCAATGAATTAGATTGCCTTTAATTTGAGTGGAACCACAGATCACTCCCAATAGATACCTAATGCAAGGCAGCGGTTGCGCCCAACACATATAAGCTATCAGATAGATATAAACCGATGCCAAATGTCGCGTCATCAGTGTCGTCCAAGTAGTGGACCCGCACATGTCGTCGCACGTTAGCGAAAATTACATTTTGGGAACATAATATTACAGTTAAAAATGATTTTTTTCAATAAAATGGTGTGCAAAATACTCAAAAAAATAAAGTATCTAAAAAAACGCAATTAGTTTTCATTGATAACTAATATTCTTTAAATTAATTTGGTCCCGAGCGAGCTCAATTTATAGTGGTTAATGTATCAATGTCAAACAGTCGAGTTCGGATGGAGAATCAGCCGTCTCTTTTTCGCATAGCAATAACCGTAATAAGCCATCTTTTTTTGGCGAAATCACGCGTTCTTCTAGTGTTTGACGCATGTTTATAATATAATTCCCAGAAATATCGATATTGTAAAACAATAATGTAAATTAATTTTATTAAATGACAATGTCACAAAATATATATTGATTTAAATAAAAATTGCAAATTACCATAATTACGTTATTTTATTTAATATGAAATAGTTAAATTTGTTAACAATGTACTTTTACAATATTTTTTTATTTATCTTTGACGTAATTAAATTTCCTTTTTCCCTCTAGTTGTATACGTTTTCAAATATAATGGGAGGGTATTTATCATAAGTTTTAGTCACAGTTTTAGTATACTAAGTTTATTGAGAATCAGTAGCACAAGCTATTGCACTAATTTTAACATACGTTGTATATATCGTCTCAAAAACATTCATAGTTCGTCAAGTGGGTTTCATCGTCACTTGTCGATATTACATTTACTACAGCCGCCGTCAGAATTCAAGAAACGGAATAAGTTATTGTAGCCCTTTAGGGCGTGAGGTTTAGTTATTTACTATTTCATATTTTTATCTGATCTTTTATATCAACACTTAATTTGGGTATTTCGCCATTATGGTATACAAAAATACACGGTGAATAATAGAAATAAAACCGTTACATACTAAAGTATAAATCTTAATCCTATTTTATTCGTAGTTAGCGGTTGCCGGTTGGTATAATTTATCAGATCAGGCCGGTGAAAAAATATTATCAAACATTTAACAAGTTGGTAATTAAGTTATAGAAGCGATCATAACACATGAACTTACTGGCAAATCGAACTATCGATACATTTTTTTATTTATCGACTTATGCCTCATCTCTCCAGTGAAGTTCACGTGACCGCGCTGCAACCCGCCCACCCCCCGCGCAGTTCCCTTCGTTGGCGTTTTCGGTTCAAAACAAAACTATCGTAATGTGGTATCTATTGGAAGTGATCTGTGAGTGGAACCAAATCAAAAATAATTTAAGACATTTACGGCCGAGTACTCGAACGCCATTCAAATAATAAGTTCCTCTTAACAGCGCACGGCCCACTTAGCCAGTACATTTAAGCGGTATTTACGTAGTTAAGTGCAACATAATATTTAAGTTGCGTTCCAGTATTCGGGCGTCAGCTGCTAGATCTTGCTACCTCAATTTTAATTTAATTTCCTTACTAACTAAATTTAAAATCCTAATTGAATTTTTTTAATTTCTACCTAAATTTAGATATAAAATTATTCAAAAAGTACTCACATGGCAACTTGCAATTAATACTGTAGCAGATAATAAATACAGATTGGTGTCTGCAAATATTCCTTTAACATCATCAACATCTTTCTCACTGAATCCCAACATGTGTAGCTGTTCCAATGCCAACCGGACATGCATGGCCAACCGGAATGTACCGTACGAACAAGGTGCTACTTCAACGGTCACATTTACACTCGAAGTACTTGTGTTCAGTAGCTGCAGGTGGACTATTCGAGACTTCAGCACATTGTGCTGTAATATTGGCAAGAATTTTCCATTTCTCACCCTGAAAAATTATAATTTTACCAATTAGAGACTTATGTATATATTTTCGAATCATGAAAAAATATTTATGATAAATTGACCTAACCACTCTCATTCGTATTATCGATTGTAGAGGAGGCCCGTGCCCTGCAGTGGGACGTATATGGGCTGATACAGAGAAACATTAGTTTTTTATTTAATTACTTAAGGTACTTGTAATAAATTTGAATAATTATACTCTATATAGCAATTTGTATCATTTTAGGCTTCATTTATATTTACAAATCTATATAATATATATAAACCACTTCATTTAATGAATTAGATCCATGGTTGCCCATTTGTATAAAAAGTTATATTCATATAAGTGTCATATATGTGGATTGGAGTTTATTAAAATATCTGACTGATGTTAAAATATACTACTGCATTTTATAAATTACATTTGCCGTCTACATATACATCGCATCTGTTTCAAATATTAACAATGACTAATGCATACAATAAATATAGTTGGTTGGACATCACAGGCCATACTTTTATGCCTAGAATAGTTTCTGTTCCTCATTATGTGATTACTTAACCTTGTCTCTGCTAGTTGTAATATATATATTTTTACATATGACAGCAACTATACACAGTCCTAAACCCACTGCATATATTTTTATCCGTGTTTGTCTTAAAAATTGTTAAATGAATTAATGCTTTACCTCATATGTGGATACAGTTCACCAGGTATCTTTTTTGCTGGGAGATTTAATGTATCTGAGAGTATTGATATCGGTATTATTGTGGATATATGGGAATAAGGTTCTAAACTTTTAGTAGGAGTCTTTTCTTCTTCAACCTAAAAATAAAACCAATACTTAACAGGTTGACTGCAGCCATCACAATCTATTCATGCATACTTATCTTGATGATCTTGATGCAGACTGTGCCACAAGAATAATATGGTATGTACAAAAATTTAGGTGAGGCGTAACAATACTACCAAAAGGCAAATAGCTTATTTAAAAATATTATTTACTTAAAGAGAATGGACAAATCAAAATGTTTAGTAAATAAACAATTGTTACTTGTGTTTTAATCTACTTACATTCTGTTTAAGAAGATTAAAGGTAGCAGCCTGAGGCTCGATGTGTGTTATGAGAGGCAGAGTGTGCACGGATTCGGCTCGCCGGATATCTTCGAAACTTTGATACATTTTACTGTTATCTAACAACACCGCATGCATGTACAATGTACCATTGTTACGGGTTTTACGCGGAATCTTCAATGTCACCTCACTGAGGAACAAATTAATTTTAAATCCCAGGAATCAAATTAATAGAAAATAAACAGAAGGAAATAACTTACATGGTATTTGGTTTTTGGTAGTCAAAATTTAAAGATGTATGCACCTTAGTAACTGAATCGGAGGATGTACCTTCTGTGTAAGCGTGTTCTCTCACAGAAGTATAAAGAACGAGACTCTGTGGTGGATTTGTACTTAAATATGATGAAAAACATCTTTCGCCACGACTGCATTCCGGCGGTATGAATATTTCAGCTAAAGTCCATATTGTGTTAATAATATAACCAGCAAATATTAAAGTTAGGATCAAGGTAACTGATATATATTTCATTGCGATAAAATGTGTAGCATTAAATGTATTTAAAAAAAGTTATTAGCCCGCATAAATAAATCCCAACTCTTGAACTCGAAACTGACAATTTTGACAACTGACTGACGTGATAACATGAAGTTCTAAATGAAGATATAGTGCGAATTCACGTAACTTTTTGACGCGCCGATCAAGTTGCGGTGCGGTTACAATTAAGTTTACGCTTTGGTACAAAATGGTATTCTTGTAAGTGTTTAGCTGCGCGTGAACTGCGCGTGAGCTGCGCGTCAACTGTACGTCAGACGTATGAAAGGAGATGTGCTATCTTGGGCCGTTTTGTGTACGTCTAATACAAATTCTAGAAAAAAATGTGGAATTCAAATAAAATACATTTAGATTTCTTGGACAACAGGGGGCTTTATACAAAAATGTGATTGTTTTAGTACAGAAGCAATATTTTCTTCTATAATCTGTCCTCCATGATGCCTAATTGTCATTTCGTTCAAAAATGCGCGAACCCATTATCTTTAACTTGCATATGTCTTATTTTTAAAACCCCCCTACAAATTATAATTATTGTCTATATTTCTTTTTACATATTCTTTGCTTTTTAAAAGACGATATATATTGTTAAAGAAGTCACTTTTATTATTTTATTTATGTTACATGGTTTTAGTTTAACAACGAAAATGTTTAACTTGACAGCAATTGCAAAACTCTGTAAAACGTTATTGAAATAGGGGCTATTTTTGAATCAAGGTTTTGCTGGTGGTAGGTCTCTCATATGTGAGAGGCTGCCTGGGTGGGTACCACCGCAATGTCTATTTCTCCCGTCAAACAGCAGTTTAAATGCACTGTTGTGTTTCGGATTGAAGGACATTGTAGCCAGAGTAACTACTGGACATATTGAGACTTAACATCTTATGTCTCAGGATGGCGAGCGCAGTGGAATGCCAAGCATTGCTTTATAGTTCAAGATGTGGTTTTGCTACTGTTCATGAGCGGTCGCATCGCTTACCATCAGGCGAACGGCATGCTCGTCTCGCCATTTACAGCAATAAAAAAAAAAAAAACAAGGTCAGTAGGCGGCGCTTACTACAGTCAAAGGGTTAACTGTCTACGTCTGTGGCCGTAATTCGTATTATTTTTTATCTTAGAGTAATTTATTAGGTATTCGCATACATTTCGCAAATGTGTATTTGCTTCTCTGTATACCTGGCTTTGTTTTATGGATTCTGATTCTCGCAGATGATATATCTTGACGTTTAAACGCAATTACTAGTTCGTATTTTGGTGAGTAAACATATTATTTATTATTTTGAATGCCACATGTAAGTAATACTGTTATGTTTTTCTATGTTCATATTTCTCTTCTAACCCACAATTCTGCTTTTCAGCACATCAAAAGTGGCGCTTTGCTTGAATTGCACTTCTGCAATTGTTGTGAAATGGTTGAATTGCACTTCTGCAATCAAAAATTGAAATGGATTCTATCATTCAACAGAATCTTAGTAATTACATGGGCTGCCAATTCACTCTCGTGTAGAGTATTTCAAAACGTTTTATTGCTGAAATGGCAGAACAAGAAGTAAGTATTCTATTTTCTTCATTAATTTGGGAAATGTATGTTTTATGCCAATTAATCAAGGTCAATACAAAGTATGGAGTATTACAAAAGTATTCATGTTAGAGCTGAATTGCATTGTGTCCACAGAACAAGTCTACTAGTACATAAATATGTAAGAAGTGATATTTTATATATTGTTGTTTAAATTGTTAAATGAATTACATTTTCTTTTATTTCCCTCTGGACACTCAGATGATCTTGTGTTATGTATAATATATTATAATTATATCCATAATAACAACACTATGTCTGATGGTAAGCACAAACGCCGTCCAGAAGGAATATCTAATGGCATCAGATGACTGTCCCAAGACATTTCATACAATTATCCGGCCGGCCTGCTAAGATGCTTCTTTAAACAATAGTCCGCTATTGTTTAAAGAAGAAGACCTGGGATCATACACATGTGACTGCAAAGAGTTATTTATTCATCATAATTCTTCGATATCTTCAATATTAAATCTTTTTTATTTTGTTTTAGTTATCAGGACGAGCAATTATCTGTACAAACTGCTGGCTGCAAATAAATCAAGCTGTAGACAATGAGCAAGATTTTATTCCAACTCCGCCGTAAAAAGATTGTATCAATCTCGATTCTTTTGGACATACTTAACACCCACAAGTGCTTCATGTTGAAAGGAACATGGCTGGATGCTGGACAGTGGGTTGCTGTACTCATACCATGATTATACTGTGGTATTTAGCCTTTAGGTTGGGCTACCAATAGTACAATATAGGAGCACCGGCATTGTTCCTAGATGTTTTGACTGGAGATTATTTTTAGGCGAATATAAATAAAAAATATAAAGCAAGATCTGGTTGTACTTTATTGTCCTTAAGTTTTGTTTGATTTTAGTTTTCTTTAATCAATTAATCCTACTTTTTCCTTATGTGTGCTCAGAAATAACCAGTTAGAATTAATGTCAAATACATTATTTGAAAAATAATATCTTGAACCTTAGGATAATATTATTTTTAAGTATGCAGAAGTCTAATATACTAAAGTATATTAGACTTCTAGGGGTAGACTAAATATAATGTTTGTAATGTTAGCTTGTACAGAAATGATTGCTAGTATGTTCTTTTACTAGACATTAAGGTATAGAAATAAACATGGCTGCTATCAGATTCGATTCCATTTTTATAGCGTATTCATTTGTATGGACTATAATAACTAAGAGCTTATTAAGTGCATATGCCCAATAATAAAATGATTATTTATTCATATGCACATAGGGAACACCTCTGACTTTTCGGAGTCATGTGTGTATTGATAGTCAATCACCACGCACTAAAACGGTGAAGGAAAACATCGTGAGGAAACCTGCTTACCATAGCGATTCATAAGAATTTCTAAGGTATGTAAGTCCGTCAACCCGCACTAGGCCAGCGTGGTGGACTATATGGCCTAATCACTCTCAATCGTATTCTTGATTGTAGAGTAGGCCCGTGCCCTGCAGAGGGACGTATATGGGCTGATACAGATGCTAGCAGTCGCGACAAGTGATCAGTCTGTGCCGTGCTGTATCTCATGCCTAGCAGATTTTTATTGTGGATTATTTAAATAGGTTGTTTAGCAAGTATTATGCACCGCACTTACGGCCAGATATAGGTACACTTTCTTAATATTAAATAACTATAAACATGACGAGATTCTGACAGACTTGTTGCAATTTATTGTATAGACATTATGTTATATTATATAAGATGATCAATAAAGTATGATACTAATTCCGTTGACGTAAAAACATTTACGAGTTATATAGAGTACAGTAATTTATAGCACAGACGACTAAAAATAATATTTGATTTATAGGAAAACGAATTACGACTTCATATTTCATAAATGTCAAGTTTTGACATCGGTTGTCAAACATGCCGTTTCAGACGCCATATTGTCCCCTTGTAGTGTTGCTGTTCTTGGCTTGGTATTTATTTTTGTATAAAGCTAATATGTAACGTATAATACTATTTCATACAGAAATCGAATGCCAATTTCACTAAGTAAATTTGGTGTAATGTACTACAAACGGCCCAAGGCCCATACATTTCTGGCCCATCTCCTTTGTTTGACTTTGACATATACGCGCTGCAGTAGAATACGCTAAAACGTTTGTGTGACGCGAACTTGACGTGAGCGTATTTGACAGCGGTTGTCAAAATTACGAGAATACGAAAAGGGCTGTTTTGATCGAAACTTAACCGCAACTGCACTGCAGCTGAACTTATTATAATACGTGAATCGCCCTAAAGAAGCACATTATGAAGTTATAATCTTTACTATGATAATGTAATTTGTGTGCATAATTTAAAAAAATAGATATAAATATTAGATATAACAGGTATATAGTATTTGAATGTAAAACATTAAATTACGCAATAAATAAAATAAGGTGTTCGTATGAACATACAAATAAAAAATTATGTCAATCCTATGGCGTTATAATTGTAAATTATTTATGCTGAAATTAACTTTAAAGTTAATCGATAACGAAATTATTAATCGACTAATTATTTCAAAGCAATATTATTTCAAAACAAATAATTCAATATTTTGTTGGGTAACACCAGCAAATGGGCGACAACCAAGGGTCGCAATAAATCGGTGTTTCCTTGGAAATAATATTGATATACTGTAAATTAATTGAAATATTAAAGGTACATGGCACTTACAAGCTTCTTATTTGAGTAAATCTAAGTTTACTTTCCCGAACAAGTACCTAAATAAGTCTATGTGGCAGTGTTTTGACAGTTGTCATCGTAATACTAATATTTTGTTTTTATTTCAGCATGGAAATGGTATTTGGGATCTCTTGGTCACGGTGCTTCAGGACACATAGTGCGTCAATACAAAGTTAAAGAATGAGAATATCAATTAAGAATATGTGTCAAAATCTTGGTGACAATGGACGCTAAAGACTTGAGGATCGAGCCCGCTTTGAGTGAACGCAATAACGATGCCAGTAAGTACGCTCGAAGCGGAACCGCGCTTCAAAGCAACAGAAATAAGTCATATCAAGATATTGGATCAAATCCATCTGCTAAAGTGGACGCGGCCACAGTGCGACCGTGCGCAGTCATTGGGCCTGACCGAGTCGTCCCGCCGAACGATCACAATGACGCGTATTTAAAAAAAGCATCAGTCGAACCGTGGCCATGCTCGGAGACTCAGTACCATCGTCCACCCGATTACCCGCTCAAAGCTGCCGCTGCCGTCTACCACAACCCAACGAGGAACATATCCCCAAGACAAACATTCCAAGAAAACATGCAGCGTATTATGGTGCCTCCGACCTATAACTCTGCTAAAGCTAATGATGATGCCAGTTTCATTCAAAAGTTGAATGGGACTTCCGATGCAAAGTATTGTGATGTGCCTTACACTGTTAATCCTATTACAAATGAACCAAAGAATATACGAAGTGTTGAAATGTGTTTACCTAGTGTGAATCCAGGACATGGGAGACCAGCTCCTCATGGTTGGCCCCCTGGCGGTATCAATGTACGGCCACAGAGACCATATGTTCCCTCAGAGATGTATCACTTCCCTGATTACCCCAGTTGTGCTGGACCTCGTCCTGTGTCCATATCAAGACCACATCGGACAATCCCTGAAGAGAGTGCATACATGTATCCAGAAACATATTATCAAGAACCAAACATCCGCTTCAAACCTTATCCAAATGTGAAGGATAGATATCCACAACAAAGGTATGATTATATTACTAATTATTCCAATCCTTTCCACCCGCCATGCCCTCCACAAAAATATGAAATACCAAAATCATTACCTCCACACCCATACTCCACATATCCCCATTTAAAATATGTAGATAGTAGAATGCCAGAACCTTTTATAGAAGGATATCAAAGACCAGGTGGTCAGCAAGGTAGTTATAATATTCAATATCGCAATCAAATTGTGCACCCCACATATGGACCTATGGTGAGTAATAACTCCCAATCTAAATTACCTCCATACCCACCTGATGGTTCTTTTAAGCCAATGACTTCAAATAAACTCCCTTATGATAGTAATGGCAAAATATATGTTGAATATGATAATACTAGAATGAAATCATTTGCGCCATCTGAAGCTTATTATTCTAATGAAATACCAAGGCATCATGCAATTCCAAAAGGGGCTATGCCTAATTATCCATCAATAAATGTACAATCAATACCACCAAATTCATATTACAAAAAAGAAAATCTGCAGATGAAGAATTATGAATATATCAACCATTTAAAAAATGTAAACCCGTCAATAAATATAAATAACATAATGCAAAGGCACATGCCACAGTTTTCTCCAAATACACTAGCCATATCGCCAACAGATTCTAATACAAGTAATGATACTTCTCAAACTCACAGCACTTCTCAGGAAGACTGTGGGTATGTAAGCCAGTCTTCAACAACAAGCATTAGAAGTACGGAGATAGGGCATAACAAAATACCAAATGATTATTATGGAAGATATTATGATCCTAAATATGGACAAATAATTAGGACTGGTCCTACTTTAACTAAATTAAATAGAAGTGGGAACAGTTCAAGTATAGACAATAAAGATAAAAAGGAAATGGATGTTCGAAAATTTTTGCAAATGTGGAATGAGGGAGATGAAGATAATGCTGAAAACAGCTCAAATAAAGAAATTGTAGTTCAGGCAAATTCCAATGAACTCACCAATATTTCAAAGCAACATGGAGCTATTAACAATCAAGAGCAACTTTATGTGCTAGGATTAGTTAATGTACCAAGTGAAGATTTAAGTAAATATGAACACATACAAAAAGTTTCAAAATTACCAGAAAACATAAAAGGATACAATAGTATTGAATTACTTAATCAATTTGAAGAAGTAATAGAATCATCCAATTTAAACAGTTTCAAACTATCCACACCTAAGGATTTCCAAAGCTGTCATAAACCTTGCACACCTAAACAGACAACAGGATTTTTGCCTCGGCCGATATCACCTTTGGATGTTGAAGCGAAAATTAGTCAATCTGTTATTCACAAAGAAGTAGGGTGTAATTTTGAAATAAAGCCTTGTAGTCCTAAAATGTTAAATGTAGAAATTGCGGCTCCTGTTCAAAACATATTAAATGAAAGAGTAATTGAAAAAGTTACAAATCCTCTTTCTATGCTTGCTTCACCAATTTTGAATAGAATGGGAGATAATATAGAACATTGTAAAATTCCTAGTATTGGACAAGATCAGAGAATGCTGGAGGAAAGTGAAGAAATATCTAGTTGCAAAATGATTAACACACAATTTTCTAACAATGACACTAATTCAATGAAAACCAACTACAGCATACAAGACTTTGAGACAAATGCAGGTGTATGCTTAGCTTCACTGCCAAGACTTGATAATGATATTGAATTACACTTTCCTGAGGTCAATCAACAGTTCATTAATGCTAATAAAGGAGAACCAGTCATGTTGAATCAAATAAAGGATTTACCTGAGTTAAAAGTAGTAGATCACTCTGACCAAGTCTTGAGAAATATAAAACCTGACAGTAATGAATTATCTCCTAAAGTAGAAACTGAAAGAGAGTTTACTAAGTTGAGCAAATATAGAAAAAATAAAACAAATGGAACTGATGGAAGGCAAGATAAATTAGCACCAAAAGCTGCAGCTTTTCGAACGGATAGCGTTATAATAAAAAATCCTGAAAATGTAAAAGCTTCGGAGATTATTAAAGAACAGTCAAACACGAATAAAACCGTTCAAGTGAACCATCTAAGTATCGTCAATTTAAGTTCGCAAGTGGATTCTGTAGTGGATGCAGTTCCTGATACTAATATTCAAACGGAAATTAATTTCAGTAATACTTCGCTCAATGCCTCTGAGGAAGCGATTGATTTTAGGTTGAACAAAGATGTCGTAGATTTTGAAATTAATAATAGTATCGAGGAAGGGTGTGAACCGGTACAACTTAATAAGGAAGAAAACAAACTCGCGAAGGGTATATTATGTGAAAACACCCATGAAGTAATACAAGGTTTAGAAACGGATGAGGATATAACGTCCAACATCATTTCCAATCGTATAGATGTCGAACATGGTATAATAGGCGCCGAAAAAGACCAAAAAAATGACATTTTAGCAAGTACAATGTTATTTCAGTCAGCGTCAAATGCATCCAATCCTACCATAGGAAAATCATGTAGTTCGGAAACTATTGATGAATTGGACGAATCTGTAGATTTACCGAATGTAAATTCGCGAATCACAGAGGAAATAACTACTAGTGAAAATGAGATGTTAAAGCTTCAAGAATCAAATAAAAATGAAAATGAAACCACCAAGGTAACAATCAGCGACAAGGACTCAGTAGTGGAACCTAAAGTTGATAATAGCCCTAACCGTCAAATTGACATTGATGATAAAAGTAATATCCATAAGCTCATAAACTCTGACTTCACATATGAAGGACGCAACATAAATCAGCCTAATAATGATAATTTAAACATTTTATGTAGTGTAGAATCTCCTAAAATAGATTTATGTCCAGATGAAAGTGATATTCAACAAAAAGAAGTCACCGCAAAAAAAATACATAAAAAACTCATAAGTGCAGTATTGCCAGTAAAAACAAATGAGCAAAAGAGCGATGATTCCATACAAAATGATAGTATGGACATTAGAACCGCAACCATCAGTGAACAAGGTGAAAATAAAGAAGATAGTGGTCCAGATTCAGAAAATGTAGTATTTTGTGATTCTGAATATCGTGCAGAAGTAACTGATTCATCTAATACTGATGAAGGTTTTGTAAGCATAGAGGAGAAACCAAACAGTGATCAGGAATTGCCTACTTTTTTAAATGAATCTGATACATTTCAAAGTAATAATAATCTAGAACTGACCAAACATTTTAATAAGTGCTATGGTTATGGCAGCAAGGAGCTCTATTCACCAAGGATTCAAAATCTTATTATGTTTAAAGAAGGACTTTGTCGTGCATTGTCTTCTGAGGAAATAAAACCAAAACTGCTAGCTTTCAGTAATACGTTAGACAATTCACAATTAGAAGATATTACTAGTGGTGATGATTGCACTATAGAAAATATTAATACAACAAACGATTTCAATAGTATAGATTATAATATTGTCGGTGATGCTTCACTGCAAAGTAAAAATGATATGCTGACTGACACGAACGAAATATTGTCTTCTTTAGACAGTGAACATTTGAATAATCATCTGGTAGGCAACGACGTAAATAATAGTATCCAAGATAGTCCTCTGCAAATAATGAAATTTGAGAACGATCGAAATAGCAACCTAGAAATAAATCCTGAAATGGTACTATCTAATACTGTAGAAGATAGCCTAGTGCAAGAGTTGCAGGCTGAACCCGAAGTAAATATATGTATTGATTTAATATCTCAAAATGAACCTGAAAAAACAAATGCCGATACTATGACAGAAGTATTGAATTACAAACACGAAGTAAATATGGACATAGAAATAATATCTGAAATACCACCTTATACCACGACAGACAAAACAATTAATGATTTATTAGTTAATGAACCTCATATTAATTCATCTAGTGATACACAATCCAAAATATCAAATAAAACCACAAAACATAATGAAATGAAGCAAGTATTACTAGACGAACAGGACGAAAATGCAGAAAGTAAAATTATAGCTGAAACACAATATGAAGAAATACAAGAAAGATTGCTTGACGAACCAAATGGTAACACATGTATTGATAGCATATCTAATGCAGCTATTTGTGAAGTAAATGGAGAAACTCTTTCCTCTATAGACATAGAGAATTCAAAACAATTGAAATATATTCAGCAAGAAAGTAAAAATAAGAAAGAAGAAAGTGCATTCAAAATTAATATGATTCCTAATAAGCATATTAAAACAAAAAATAGAAAATCTTTAAAGCGGTCATTGTCGGATTCTGCACTAAATATTCTCCACAGTGAACAAGAACGTGAAGAGATATCCGTTGTTTGGCCATTCAAGCGTAGTAAACTTAATACTGATAATATAGATGAATCTGAGATTATTGCACAAAATTTATGCAATATATTGCAAAACAACAGGAGAAATTCAATTTCTGCGGTGTACAATGAAGATAATGTTTCTTTTTGCATATTGATAGAGGATAATGCGATCATAACCGAAGATAATGAAGCTTCGGATAAAATCTGTTACACAGAAATCTCAGAAGATTGCTTAAATGAAATTGAAAATACTTACGGATGCGAAGATGTCGATGTAACTATTGAAAATTGCAACGATGAAATAAATGATAACAACGAAGAAATAACTGAAAATCAAGAAGAAAAAAATTGTGATTATTCAGATTCTGTTACTTTGCACGATGAGGATGATATATCACTACATAGAACTTGGGTCGAGGACGTCGCATGTGTTGAAACTGTCGTAAGCGACGACATTGCAGAAGACATTGTCATAAGTTCTGCTTCCACTCCTAAAGAAATTCATTTTTGGGACAATGTGGATTCGAATTACTACGAAAACAGTGACAAGGAAGACGAAATAGTAACAAGCAGTCCCAGATTTGACGATGGAGTTAGTCTTAGTGGACCTAAATTCCATGAAATTTGCAAGTCGCCAGAAATGGATGATTCCGAAATCTTGATGTCCAATGATATAGAGATGTGTCAAGGTATATATGATAATGAATCGCTGGAAAAGATTCTTTCAGAGTCGAACAGTCAAGCAGAGCCACATTATAGTGAAGAAACTACGTTTGTGGTCTCTGAGACTTTGAAAAACAAAACTGACGAGAAAGAAAATGTAAATTTTGATATTACATCAGAATCAAATACCAATACGAAATATTCTAGTGCTGTTCACGAAGTAGAAAATGCAATCGATCAGGATCATACAAATTCCGAAAAGTGTGAAAAAATGCAAGATGGTACGGTACATTCATGTGAATCGAGTATTGATAATGTTTTTTCGTATAAACATAGAGATGAAAGTACTAATTACGCAACGTCAAGTTCACCCGAAGTGTCATCTACCACTTCCGAAGAGAAGAGTTCTGGAATATTACTTAAAATAACCAACTATAACGGTTCCAAAGTATCCCAAATAAATAGATTTAATACAAATAGCAATAACAGAATTTCATGCAAATTTACTGAGAAAACCGATTATGCAAATGCTACCCATCACCCGAATCGTCCCTTGATCACAAAAGCTGCTCAAAAATACATTCCGCCAATAAAAGAGACTATTCACGACCTAAAAGTAAAATTATCCTTACCCCCACACAGTTTATTAAAACTAAAACAAATGAAATCGTCCAAAGATGAACCAAAGCGCTTTAAACAAATTAGTCATCCTTCCATACTTCCAAAGAAACCTAAACCAAAATTTGAAGATGTTCTTAAAAGTATAGATGAAATACAAATAAAAATGCACAAGGAAAAAAATAAAAAATAAGAAAAACAATACCAAAAGTGGTCATAAAGAAAAATGAAAATGGTTCACATTACGCCAGCACATCAAACAAGGACACTTTTAATCCTGATTTGACTGGAAGAAAATGGCAACCTTGGGTGTTTTTAGAAAAAAATAATTTCATTGATAAAATGGCGACCCGGAGAAAGACAAAAGCAATTTTCAATCATAGAAAAAATGCGTACGTCTTAGCTGAAAAGTTCCATAAATATAAATCAGCGAGCAGTACAAAATTTGTTATATCACAGCCAAAGTTGAGCGAGTCCTCTACTGGTCAACTGAAATACACGATAAGATTAAAACATAGTTAATGAGGGAGGTTATTTGAAGTTCCTTGCACTTTATGAGGTCCCAATAGGCCATATTGATTATTTGTTAATCAAATCCCACCCTAACTAAGGTCTCGTAAATATCATTCCTACAATTCCATCTTAGTTTTTATTTAGTAGTTACCCATGTTAGTTTATTTTATAAATCTAGTTTGTATTACGAAGCCAAATTCTGTACTAAGTGTGATATGGAAATAAACAAAGACAAAGTAAGCATTGTTTAGTGCAATTTGATCTGATCTGTATTTTGTTACTGTATTTCAAAGTTTATAAAATTGTTTTGCTACTGTCATTCCATTTTATTAATACGTTGTAAATATTTATTTTTTATTATACATGCACCTTTAAAGTTTTAGAAATAGCCATAACGAGTATTAGGTATTAATTATATTTCTAAGAAATAATATTATTTTTCACATAATACTGATATTTCTCGTCGTTAAGTTTACGTTAATGATGTAAGTAGTTAGATAAAGATAGTTTTGTTGTGGGATATCCTCAAATAGGTTGTCTCATAACATAATTCTCCTCAGTGGTAAATGAGTAACTTTTTAATTAATATCGACCTGTCTATATTTGTTTGAATTCCGAATTTATTTTGTATTCAATTAGAAGATTTTATTGAAGGTGCTCAGGGGATTTTTTTTTGATCGTGTATAATGTCGCATTTATTCTAAAAGAAAATCTCTAATTGTAATATTGTCGAGTGAAAAGTAATTCTGTTAACATTTAAATATGATTATTTGTTAGAACTGTGACGAATGTGGAGGGTTCAACATTGCTCACGTAAATTATAAGCACATATTGTAATCATATCTATTTATGATTAAGAGAGATATGGATGTGCTATTGTAGGTGAAGTACAAAAAGAGCACACTGTAATTAATGTACCGTGTAACGTGTATTTGTAGATGTGTGTTTGTCCAATATCGTTCAATATATTTTTGTTATGATGTTGCCGTAAAACATAGTGTAGGTAATAAAACTAAAGCGTGAAATAACCAAAGCCAATACTCAGAAATAATAGAATGTTCAAAGAGTACCTTTAAAAATGTAATAACTCGCAAAAATCACTATCGTTCCTAGTGTTTGTTGCGATATATGATTATATCAGATAAATTCACACATACCCGTCACTTCGGTGTCGATGCCTTAATAAATTAGAGCTAGATTGTTTTCAGTACGTGTATATTTTGCAAACCTGATACATTATGTGCAAAGGACAATATACATTGTTTATACATTGATTACCAACACGTACTATAAAACATTGTAAAACTGCATGGGAATGCGTTGACAGTGCCTTTTTCTAGAGCTGATATGTTTCAATTTTAATAAATTATATAGGAATACTTGGAAGTATCCATTTCCTTTGCTAGCGATGAAACATACATTTTTGGAAAGTTATATATTGATCTCATA
The DNA here is from genome assembly GCA_009982885.2 of Hyles vespertilio. NCBI lineage: Eukaryota > Metazoa > Arthropoda > Insecta > Lepidoptera > Sphingidae > Hyles > Hyles vespertilio. The sequence goes on along the minus strand of WUWR02000124.1, from coordinate 9,021 downwards.
GTAGAGGCACTCACCGTTAATAATTTTGCCTGATTGTGCCTATTAATAAAACACTATTTTGATATCGTGTACAGGGTGTTCAATAAATATACCAAATATCTGCTTTTAAGTCCCGTGTAAACATGTAATGCGAGTGTTGCCTTCGTAGATATTTATAGAATAGTTTACAATATTTATAATTTGATGTTATTGAGAAAGTGCTAGGTGATTGAATGGACTGTTTTATTTATTGTAGAGTATATTTATATCATATATGAAACTTAGTTTTTAAGAATTGTGTATAACTAAGGGTAATAAATGTACAAAGACAAAATATTTGTGTCCAGTGACATTTGAAACGTTCTTAATGACTATCGGTCTATATTTTGTGAAAGATTTCGTAAATATTTGTGTAAATTACCATGTATGGACACGTTATGCCCGTAACATAGCGCATCACTGCAATATTTCCGTGGCCTACAGTAGCATTTCAATGGACGTCCAGTACATATTAAAAAATGTTTCTCTACTCTCAAGCGCGAACATCTAACGCTATATTACGCGTATTGCTAACCGCAATGGAAAAGAAGTTATACGTTTTATGATATATTGATCAATACATGATTTCTTTTCCATACTCGCAGACATTTTTGACAACTGCGTTGTGGTTGCGGTTAGTCAGTGACTATGCAGAGGGTTAAACAAATCTCATAACCACAATCTCAGTCTGTGGTTTTGGACATTGCGTTGGTGGGCGTCGTCGGGCCTGTCACTTACCATCAAACGGCCAAGCTTGCAAACTCTGCTAAGAAAAGGAAATATGCAATATATCGATGGAATTTCGCGCTTAAAGTACTAATTATTTCATATCCATTTTGTTCGTATTGTTGCCTTAGAATACATTCAACAATACACAAAAGACTTGCGGTATTCGTAAGTTTTCAGTTCAATGCACGTTTGATTGTAATTTTATTACTGTGGTATCGGAATACCTAAGTAATTTATTTTGACAATTTTCGTCGTTTTTTCAGCGCAATTGAACTACACAAGCGCATTGAACGTAAATGTGGGCCTCTGAAATGTTGCGTTAGACGCTAAAGCAATGACTGATACTAATTAACATTTAAAGTTGGTTTAATTCTTATTTATTACTAAGTTTGTTTGTATGCATAGTCTACTACGTACTGTATGTTGTTGGGCACTATTGAGTGAATTGTTTTATTTCCTTGCACATGTTGGCCATTGTTATAACTTTAAAGTGATTTGGTATATTTTAATGTGGTTAAATTATTAAGGGTTATGGATTTAGTTATAACTGTTATAAGGGATTTGTTTTTGTCATTTAATGTTAATGCATATCTTCTTACGCTAATAACGCACGTGATAATGTATCGTGATAGACCTAACTGAAGTGTTTGCCCTGAAACTGAGTGTTATATATTATGAACAGTGTGGTGTGTGATGTGGTCACATGTAAAATTGTTATTAATGGGTATATGTATCGTTTTCGAGTGGTACCTAGTTTTGAATTGTTCTAAAATGACCAAATAAATGTGTTCTCAATAAATAGCTAATTTTATTGATTTAGGAATGGGCGAAATAAAAGACGCTTGTGGAGACTAAATGGAATTTATTTTTAACGAATTAATGAATTAAAATGAATTTGGATATACACTACCGTGGCTTCTTGGCGGGTTTACAATTAATATATTAATGATGTTATGATTCATAAATAATTAAATTCTAAAGGGTTCTTTACATTGAAAGGTTAACTGGTTCTTAATAGATTGAGCGTAAATTGATATTCAAAACATACAACTTTATAGGGATTTCTCGACGGCAATTCGAGGGGTTCGAACACAGATCACTTCCAATAGATACCGCATTATGATAGTTTTGTTTTGAACCGAAAACGCCAACGAAGGGAACTGCGCGGGGGTTGGGCGGGTTGCAGCGCGGTCACGTGGACTTCACTGGAGAGATGAGGCATAAGTCGATAATAAAAAAATGTATCGATAGTTCGATTTGCCAGTAAGTTCATGTGTTTTGATCGCTTCTATAACTTAATTACCAACTTGTTAAATGTTTGATAATATTTTTTCACCGACCTGATCTGATAAATTATACCAACCGGCAACTACGAATAAAATAGGATTAAGATTTATACTTTAGTATGTAACGGTTTTATTTCTATTATTCACCGTGTATTTTTTGTATACCATAATGGCGAAATACCCAAATTAAGTGTTGATATAAAAGATCAGATAAAAATATGAAATAGTAAATAACTAAACCTCACGCCCTAAAGGGCTACAATAACTTATTCCGATTCTTGAATTCTGACGGCGGCTGTAGTAAATGTAATATCGACAAGTGACGATGAAACCCACTTGACGAACTATGAATGCTTTTGAGACGATATATACAACGTATGTTAAAATTAGTACAATAGCTTGTGCTACTGATTCTCAATAAACTTAGTATACTAAAACTTATGATAAATACCCTCCCATTATATTTGAAAACGTATACGAAAAAAGGAAATTTAATTACACCAAAGATAAATAAAGAAATATTGTAAAAGTACCTTGTTAACAAATTTAACTATTTCAAATTACGTAAAATAACGTAATTATGGTAATTTGCAATTTTTATTTAATCAATATATATTTTGTGACATTGTCATTTAATAAATCAATTTACATTATGTTTTACAATATCGATATTTCTGGGAATTATATTATAAACATGCGTCAAACACTAGAAGAACGCGTGATTTCGCCAAAAATAGATGCCTTATTACGGTTATTGCTATGCGGAAAAGAGACGGCTGATTCTCCATCCGAACTCGACTGTTTAACATTGATACATTAACCAGTATAAATTGAGCTCGCTCGGGACCAAATTAATTTAAAGAATATTAGTTATCGATGAAAACTTATTGCGTTTTTTTAGATACTTTATTTTTTTGAGTTTTTGCACACCATTTTATTGAACAATCATTATTAACTGTAATATTAAGTTCCCAAAATGTAATTTTCGCTAACGTGCGACGCCATGTGCGGGTCCACTACTTGGACGACACTGATGACGCGACATTTGGCATCGGTTTATATCTATCTGATATCTTATATGTGTTGGGCGCAACCGCTGCCTTGCATTAGGTATCTATTGGGAGTGATCTGTGGGTTCGAAGTAAATTCCAATTATATCGCCTATTAAATACACAGTCACATATGTTTTATAAACTGTACATATATTTTAGTTTTATTGATTCATACAGAACTAAATTCTACAGGAGGGTCCACTGTGTTTTTTTCGGGTACACTATACAGGATATACTTATTATAATAAAATATCGAGTTAAACAGGGATGTTGACTTTTACAGCTTCTTGGCGGATCGCGTTGATGAGATCTGATTCACCAGGAACACGAAGCGGGTCCACAGATCTGAACATAAAGAATTGATGTTAGAAAAGTGTTTAAAAAATATACAGTTTTAGCAGTATAGGCCCTTTGGATAGCTAAGGCTTTGGGTGAGATTGCAGGAACAACTTGAGCGACAATTCTATGGCAAGTCTAACTTCCATCGTAATTTAGGGTAAAAGCAAGGTTTGCTACATATATGATTCTTTACGTGGTCGTCTGAAGTGACCTGTCTTGTCACCATTGATAGCACCAGTTTTAAGTATCATCAGAATCCTATTTGGCCTGAAAACTCTGGATTTTATCAAGCCAGCCAGCCATATCGGGTTATTTTTAAATGACTGCACTTTTTTATAAAATACATGAGAATAATCTGATATAGCATGGTGGAAAATATTCGATCTATACATAATAAACTTCCATTTCGAAATATCCTAATTAATATTCAAATTTCACTCAATATCTACTACATACAAGCACGGTCGTCGATCAATTTGATATAAAGTCGCGCGTGCGGGTAGGTTTTGTAGTTTATGAGTGGGGTATAATATTATGTTTACCGAATGTTTTGTCTTCTTCGCTCAAACTGTCTCAAAGTCGTTCGAAAGGGACAAAACATTTGATAACTAAAATAGGTTTATAAACTGTCTATGAATAGGGCCGTAAGTATTTTGTTTGTGAGGATGCAAAATAAGGTATGTTTTGAAAAATAATTTATTTACTTTATTTTAATAATTCACTTTACTCAAGATTTCGAAGCTCCTGCGAAATTGATGAAATAACCTAGTATAATTAAATTAATCGGTCCAAACCAAAAACAACGCCAGGACTAAGGCCTCGCTCATTATATTCATGATATTAAACATATAACGAGAGATAGGTATATGGGCTACTTTTCCATATACGAGAGAATAACACATGAATGCGCTAAATTCTGTGCAACTAAATTTACAATCATTACGTAAATGCAAAAAGACACAAAGATTAACTTGACAATTATAGTACAAACAATTAGTTTATTTCTGCCCGTAACATAAATAAATATATTTCCTCGTCACAAAAATCCATATGCAAATAATAAATGTAAGCTTTTTTGTTCAATCTATATGCATATTTAATCAGCCGCAGCCCTTACAGTCAACATTAAATTTACGGTCCATACACCCTGTATGGGGCCGTCCTTTTTACGCTCCAGTTAACACATAAATTACATATATTGAAACATCCATAACATCAACTCTTTGTTTGACTAGATATAACAGCTATATACTATCAAAAACCATATACCGAAATAGTCGACCTGTACTATCTGAACGCACTAATTTCCAATACAGTATGTTTCTAAATCTAGAGATATTTTCTCCCACCCACGTGTTAAATATTTGATTTTTTTTATGCCAATGTTTTGACATATAGTCCATTGAAATGTTACAATTTAAGGACCGAATATTGCATTTCTTAGAGGACGCAATTTTATTTTTGGGACATGTTTGGGGGATCAATAGAAGCTTAACCTCAAGTTTGTGGGGTCGCCACCCTTGTCCCCGGCCGCCATCTTGGAAAAAGGGGTGAAAACACTTTTTCGCGGTAACTCGGCAACTATGCGTCTTACAAAAAATTTGTAAGGACATAATTTGTAGCAAATTGTTTTGCATAGAAATATGTTTATTTAACTTTTTGCCCTAAATTAAAAATTAAAGAAGTTATAAGCAAAAAAGTAAAGAAGAAATTTCTTAAGGGAAATCTTCCCGTTTCTCTTAAAAGTAGACTCTTCGACTTGGTATCTTACCAATTCTCACATACTACTGTATACTCAATCCTGGTCTTTCACCGAGCTTCAGAGGTCCAGGTCCAGGTTTGTCAAAAAGCTATGGAGCACAGGATGCGTAACACGCATGGACAGAGTACCCACTAACACCTTGCGCTCCATAACTAGAGTCAAGAATGTTGCACAGAAATCAGCTAAACTAAACTGGGATTGGGCGGGCCACGTCACCTGGATGCACCTGGATGTGGGCAAAGATTGCCAATCAATGGATGCCTAAGGATGGCGAGAGGCCATGCGGCAGGCTTCGGAAAAGGTGGCGCGACGATCTCGACCAATTTAGCAGCACTTGGATGGCATCAGCAACTGATAGGGATAAGTAGAAGGAGTTGAGAGAGACCTTTGCCCATCAGTGGCACAGAATAGGTTAATAAATATAAAAAAAATAGCAAAAAAAGTGAGATTTTTTTAATAAAAAGTTATAGAGCAAAAATTATTTTTTTATAAATATTAACTCACTTTTTAGCTTATAACTTCTTTAATTTTTAATTTAGGCCAAAAAGTTATATAAACATATTGTAGGCAATACAATTTGCTACAAATTATGTTTTTACAAATTTTTCGTAAGACGTATAGTTTGCGAGATAACGCGAAAAAAGTGTTTTCACCCCTTTTTCCAAAATGGCGGCCGGGGGACAAGGGTGGCGACCCCACAAACTTTTATTGACCGCCCACACATACCCCAAAAATAAAATTGCGTCCTCTAAAAAATGCAAAACTCATGTAACATTTCAATGGACTATACGTTTTCAAACGAGATATAAAAAATAAGTACTTAGACAGCAGATATGTCTGCCCACTAGCAAAGAAACTAGCATAAATAGTAGATACTATTGTATAGAGAAACTAAGTAGCGGTTAACAAGTTGACGGTTGACAAACCATCAATGTTATTATTCCATGACACATCGAAACGGGGTCGACAGCGGCCGACTACAAAACGTGCGTTCACAATTTAAACGAACACCGTTTGTGCTAACATCTACCTAATAGAGCTTCCAGCAACTCCAAAGAGATACCAAGTAAAATATGTTCATACCATTTAGAAAGTGATTCGAATTCCGAGGAATTGTTTGTCCAATAGCGGCTGCTACAGCAGAAAAATACAAAATTACAACTTCGTCTTTACCCCCAGTCAACTATGGTACGTTTCTATATAGAATTTTCTTTTCAGTACGCAATCAGTTTGTTAAATAAGCTTTGCAATGCAGTTTGCCTTAACTGATAAGATTTAAGACTTGTATTGATTACACGCGGTAAATCCTCGCACAACAGCTCTCGCGGCAAATGAGCATAATAAATAGTGAGCTTCCGCCGCGCCGTCCAACCACTGTTTCTCGAATTTTTTATATGTAACAAAAGGGCCACGCTGGTTATTGAGAAGGACTGGCATATTTAATTCCAACCATTCGCCAGATTTACATAATGTAACTAGAAGAAGAATAGTGACATCTTCTTATTATTAATTACATGGTGCAAACGACTAATTGTAAAAGTTATTTTACAATTAATCTTTTGCATGATTGATGATTGCTAAATCATCCACAATATGTGAATAAAAAGTTACGGAAAAGTCCGTGGATTAAAATCGGCGCGTAGCTCCCGCTTTCTCAGCTAAACTAGAAAAGGAACATTCGTATTGCCGCTCAAGAAATGACACGCGTAACCGCTGCGCTTAATCGATGCAAGGTTTTAGAAACTTTTAACCAAAAAACCAAAAAATAATGTTACGCATATATTTTGATTTGTTGGCTAGTCAAGTCATTAAGCAAATTAATCAACATCCACGTGTTCCATGAAATAATATTTTTTTTTTTGTTTTTCACTGGTAGTTATTATTTTATTATTTTTGGTTTTAGTGGATTTTTGTTTTGGAGTCGGTCTTTATTTTATTTATAAAAAAATTTGTTATTGTTATCTTTTTAGTGTTGATAGGCATTTAAATGAAGAAGATTTGGTCCCCACAAGGAATATGTTCTGACAATGAAATCGCTAAAATCGGCTAAAAGCTGCCAAAGATATTGGAGTATTCACAAATTTACTATTTTTTCTTAAAGCAACATACAGTCGAATTGAGAACCTCCTCCTTTTTTGAAGTCGGTTAAAAATATCAGGAATAGGGTAACTATCGATTTATAGAGACCGTGCGTATGCATATGACCATTTCTCATTGGGTCAACTAGTGACTATTTGTTTGCTTTGCCATACAAATATTCAGTAGATATTCAATACAAAATGACGTCTTAAAAGGATAATGAATAGTTTAAACATTATAAAATCAATTTTTGAAATTAATATGTGTTATTTATAATATTAAATCAGCAATTATTAAAATATTATATTAGGGACATAAGATATTTTTACACATCATATTCAATTGATCCAAATAACGAACGTTGCGTATTTCTAAACTTAATGTTTCACCGCAATAATGTTATGTAAAGTGTCGCTTCAACAGGGAAATATCTGTTTGTAAACGTATATCTACACTTAAACCCAAAACTGTTTGCTTGAAGTCATAATATAATGAAGGGAGGTAAAACTAATGATTTCTAGTTAAGGATATCCAAATAAAAACCTATAAAGAATACGGACCAATCTATTTAGGAAGTCTAAAAGAATTATAATCTACCAAATATTGAACATAACAATTCAAATAAATTAACGCACAAATATAAACCAATTAATCATTTTGCACTTGAATTTTCAGTAAGGTACATAGTATCTCATTGAATACTTACACTAAAGAACAAACGCACTTTTTTACAGAAAAATATGTCTCCAGGGGCCCGATAAATTTCGATCGTCCGAAGATTCGAAACTTCGTTTCGGATTTTTAGAGTAGGGCCCCAGACGTTATACAAGTAACACAAGTTACCTCAATAATGCTGTGATTGTGCAGCTTCACTTTATTCCCGCGCAGTATGGCCTTGCCGTCGACGAAGATGGGCCTCTTGCCCTCCGAGACATGAAGAAGTCGCCGCTGTTGCGCAGGCGTATGGTGGCCTGTCGTCGAGACACCTTCTCCGAAGGACCCTCCAGCGCCAGGTCCACGTCGATGGCCTGGTTGCGGGTGCTTCGCCCCACGGCAATCTGCACAAACAAACGGGATACAATAACACTCCGAACAATGGTTAAACAATTATTATCATAGGTAATTTAAATTATTGCCCGTATAATTCACTCGAATTTGCGCAGTGTTTCTATTTAGTTTTACTTAACAGGGGTGGCCAATATAACATCCCGATACAAAACTGGAATATCAATACATAAAGTTATTACATTATATTAAAGTAGAACAACAAGATAACTAATGCGTTAGGAAACAATATCAATATAAACATTATGTAGGGTAGTCACAGTTATGAGTTATGTAGCTTGAAGAAACCGTATTTTAAAATTAATTTACCAGTGTGTTATCGTATGCACAGCTGACAGTTCATATGCCTTATTAGAACAGAATGATCAAACATTACAAAAAGTCTTAACCTTGTTCAAAACTAAGTGGTTACGTCAATCCAACATCAGCATTCAAATGTACCTACTTAAATTAAAACTAAAAATTATACATTCATGCAACTCACGATTTTCTCATCATTTTTTAAATACATGCACATATTTATAGAATAAGTTATTCACATATATCTAAATAACTACATATATGAATGTCATATCCAGCACAATTTTAGCAAAGGCTGATTATTTTCTGAAACGCATATATTACAATTATGTATAGTAAGATTGGAATCGGATACTGAATAATTAATGCACGACTCTGCAGCCACCGGCTT